>JALPQI010003643.1:0-71858 GCA_025490895.1 Thaumatotibia leucotreta | reverse complement strand
ACAGAAGAATCAATTTACAGTCCCTATGGCTGTTAGAACTACATGGGACTGTTGCGTAACAGTAGAGACTGATTTTACGATAGCTACTTTATTTCGTGAACAAGCTTTATTTAGAGTGTTTTATGCCTTTTGCGATGATCGTAAAATTTGTAACTTTGGGTGCGGAACTTTGAAAAAAGTTGTCAGGTATATATTTTATACCATCAAATATTAGACAGTTCGGAATTTTAATAAACCAAATGCGACACTAATTTGCCCAAAGTATTTGTATTTATCTCTGTATTAAAAAAATCAATGTTATTCTTCATAGCTGCGATCAATGGTCATTTTAATTAAAACATGACGTTGAAAAAAGTAATGGAATTATCACAGGTAGATTAATAAACGTCAAATCGTTTTTGTAAAGTTTCTTTACAAATATTACAACCGAAGTTAAACAACCAATTCCAAGATGAAGCTGTCAAATTTGTTACAAAAGTTGCTAATCCTTTGTGTTTCGATTGTGTGTCTGTCACCGTTCCTTTCATCGAGGATGAGATTATCTAATTCACTGTCACTTTTACATTTATTTGCCAATTTTCTCGGCTATTATTTCTTACACGTTTACGTTCGGTTTCAATGGATCACTCCCGTGGAGTCAAAGAAAGGACCTCTTTAGTAAATTTATGAACAGTAAAGAAATTAATATTAAGATCGCCTTTGATCTTTGCTGCGATAGGTACTCATACTTACCTAAATAGTAAGTATTGTAAGTATTCTTAGTCTTTCATGTTTTATTATCTTCGATTGTATATTTAAGTAGTAATGTGTTGTTTACGTGAGTATTTAATTTTGTATAATCATTAAAAGACCTGTATGTTATTTTAAGTAACACTGTTGATTTTTTTCATATAACTCATGTAACTAAGACCTAAAGCGAGTAATTTATAAGTAGTAGGTAGCGATTTGGGAGAGATTTTTTATTTGTAAGTTCCTTTAATTTATATATTTTTTGGTATTATTGATTATTTTCAATACTTTTAACTTAATTATGTATGATTTAATGTATGAAAACTATTTAGTTAATTAATAAATAATTAAATTAGTCAGTTTAATATTTTAATTAATTTTAAGACAGCGAACTTTCGACATATACAATTATAATAAAATTTCACCAATTATAACAATAAAGATAATGTTTAATGCAAAGGAAACGATATTGTTTCCAATCTCCTCAAAAAGTCGTCGCATTTTATTCTTATTAAGATTGTTATCAAATAAAAAAGTATTGACTGGCTACCATTTCAAATTAATTATATCGCGAATAACTAGTTTAATTTATCTACAAGTACAAGTTTTTGTCCTGCCTGTGTCTGAGCTTATCGACATCTCAATAATTATCGATATGGTTATGGGCAAGCATTAGTCACTTCCAATAATTATTTCCGTCGCTCGTTGTCGCGGTGGTCCTATTTTCGCAGTGGGTTCATTATTGGGTTTGGATTTCGAAACGTTTTAGTGCAGCGGGTTTTTAGGGGTCCGTGCCTAAAGAATGAAAATAAACTTCAAAGTGATATCATCAAATCATCAATCTATTTTGATCTACCAACGGATATCTTTCCATAATTCACATAATTTTAGGATCTACTTTGTTGGAATAGAAGTCATCATCATCACCAGTCTCTTTCACTCCACTGCTGGAAGTAGATATGTCTTATAACCCATGAGTGGGCATTTTAGTGAGAAGAGATCCAAAAACTTATTTTTCTGAAACAGGTAATTTTTATGTTTTTCCTGCTCAGAATCACGAGCTCTTTCGATCCTACTAGAAGAAAAAAAGTGTCCCAACTTTTTGTTTCTATTACGTAACCGTTTTTCAAACACTTTGTACAGCGGTTACAAAGTGGAGAGCATGTAAAATGTATGAAAAATGTGGGACCATTTTTTTCTCCTAGATTGAAAGAACTCGTTATTCTGAGTAGGAAAAACATTAAATTTACCTACCTTAAAAAAATTTTTTTTTGGATCTCTTCTCGCGAAAATGCCCGAGTATAATATATGGTATTTTGAATGCCTCACTACATAAAAAGTAAACAACAAACCATTATTAAAAATGGACTTTTAAGTGTTTGTTTCATGCTATCAATTAAGTATGACAAGATTAAGACAACATAGTACACGCTAACGGTTGAAAAGGTTTAAAAGAAAAACTGTTCGTTTTAAAATATACGGAATCCGGCAAACTTCATACGACTTTATAACTATTTCAAATGTTTCCCTTTCCTCATGTATAGTACTATTATAAAATGCTTCTAGTATCATATTATACCTACAGATTATTATCTGTAGGTATAATATTTTAGACCTACAGGTAATATTGTACTATTTCTAATGTTTCCCTTTCCTTATGTATACTCGTAGTACTTTTATAAAATACTTCTAGTATCCAATATTATTTATATTTTATACCTACAGGTAATATTGTACTGAACCCCTGCGCGATTCAACTCCCACTTGACCGATGTTTTTTGTTGATGCATATCTAGCATATACTTGCTAAGTGATGAGAAGAATGCTCTGCAATAAAGATGGTCTGACGAAACAGAACAGCTACAATGAAATGTCGCACGCCCACATTACGAGTACTCTTGAGTCTCGTATCTTCGCCTGGGTTTTCGCCTAGACTACCTATGTTCGCCTAATAAAAGATAAAAGTCCCGAGCTAGACTAAAAGTGTAGCATAAGTAGCGTAAAACAATTTAATATAATAATGATTCATTTTGAAGACAATCCCACACACAATCAATAAAATTTCGTACTTGCTATTTAATTTTTTAGTTTTTCTATGCACTATACCGTAAAAATAAGATGGGAACTTCGACTTTTGGACGTGGCAAAGTTAGGTAGGTACTTATCCCAAACGGAAATATACTGCTACGTATAAAAAGGTAGTTCGCTACATGGATTAGTTCTTTAAATGTACCTATTGTGCTTTTATCAAACACAGAAGTGACATATGAAAATGTAGGTACCTACTTTTATGTCATAAACGCATAAATCATAATACGATGTTTTTTTTATTGCATCTCTTATAGATATGTATTCTTAACTGAATATCTGTGTCTCTAAGTCATTATAATCGCTGAAGTGTTTCGAAATTAATATGCATTTTAGTGGTTAAGATGTAAAACGTTATTTTTATGTTGTTAGCGCGCGAGTTTTCTTTTATTTCCGTTCTTATGCTTGCGACACAAATATTTGAGATTATGGTTATGATTTACGAGCATCATTCATTTAAAAACGGGTTATAAAATAAAGTTTAGTTTTCATAATGTTATTCGGAGAGCACTAAAGATAAAAATGCAAATAGAGCGAAAGATAAGTCAGAAAATGTAAGTGTTTTGTTATCGTGTTATGTTCATTAAGGTAATATACGGCATAAATTAACACGTCCACAGATACTGCCTGTCAACTCTTAATACTTCCCAAATTTATAAACCGACCTGCAGTGTATTTAGGGATATTACATTAGTGATTTATTAACGGACATTAACATGCCTTGGAGACCAATAAATGTATCGATTTGGTACCTTGTTTCAAAAAGGTTTGACCAATAAAATAAATACCAAACGTCAGTTCGAACTGCCGTACTCAATTGTTTTTTTGCGCTTCGTTTTATACATGGTTTAATTGGTAATATTTATAATAAAATACTGTTGTATGAAGGTGTATGGAGCATTAATTGCGAAAGGAATAAATATCGCCGCGGGATGTCGGAACGGGAGGCAGGGCTACGGAGATTTTTACGATATTTTGCTTTAAAAACAAACTGCATTTATTCATAATGTCAAATAACTTACGTCGAGCCAAATTTTTGCTCGTTTGTGTTTGAATTTATCGCGTTGTTTAAGGAATGAGGTCTTAAACATCTTGGAAGGGACGGTCTGTTCGTGTATTACGTGGGTTTTAAACGAGATTTTTCGGTAAATTTTGCTATGGAATTTTGAGGTTATTCCTGGTGGGAAAATGAGGTTTGTAAAGAAAAAGTGAATATAAAGAAACGCGACTATTTATTTATATAGTATTTGTACTTATGCAATACCTCGTCTGAGCCAAACACACATATATATATATACACTATACAGGGCGTCCCAAAGTTATGAGACATGAAGGGGAAGTATCTTAAATATCGTAGATCGTGTATTTTGCTGAAAGAAGACTTAATGTTATTTTTAAAATTTATTAATACTGCATTCAAAGTTTTTCAAAAAATTACTTGCTTCACCCGAAAATCGAACCAACTACAATTTTCTTCGAATTTTGAACCAAACTTTTTTGGTTATTCTTTTGGTTTTAGATACTATGTTTCTTAAGAAAAATTGTTATGTTTTATCCATTTTTTTGAATGACATCAAAAAATTTTTTCATATTAAAGCAGGTTTGATGCCTAGAAAAAGCAAAATTTTTTTGGATTTTTTTTGATGCAGTATTATTTAATTTTCAAAATAAAATAAAGTCTTCTTTCAGCAAAATATCCTATCTACGATATTTAAGGTACTTCCCCTTCATGTCCCATAACTTTGGGACGCCCTGTATAATGCTTGGCTAAGAAGGTGATAAATAATATATAAGATAAATTAATAATTAAATAATTATTACCTTACAAGGTGTATATTAAGTTATTTTTTTAAATTTTAAGTCACTACATTCTATCCGAAGGCATTGAAATTATATAATGGTTAAGTCGTAGGTCCCATCCGGTATATTTGGAGTTCCAAAAGGGAGGTCTATGTTTAACAGTGGACGTCTTATAGCTTATAGCTGAAATGATAGTGATGGTGAAGTTCTGTAAAGTTGTTATATCTCTTTACAAGTAAAAAACCCTAAAAAATCACCTCAATGCATGTTGCGTGCCTGAGTTCCGTATCGTACGATTAGCAATCACTACGTCTATTATCCCATATAACTATTATATTATAATCTGTGTCCATAGTCCGACCGCATCCTTCCGCATCCGTCCGCCAGTTGGCGCCACGGACGCGGTCGGCGGCGGAACCGGAAACGCACACCGCACTCGGGGACAATGGCATTCCATTTTTAAATGTAGGCACCGAATCCGACTGTTACTCAATGGGTGAAAAAATGTGCCTTTTGGTCTAGTAGTTAGCTTGTGTGAAGCATCCGGAAAGGTTACAATTTTGGCACTATCTTTACATAAATTGATCCAGTCTAATACGAGTAGGTAAGCTAAAGAAAATTGACACCTTTTGGGTATTAGTTATACCCTGTTTGGTTTGGTGTTTAAAAAAAGTTAAACAATCTTGCAGTATCTTTTTATTGAAAACTACGAGTAGAAAATAAGTTTTAGCGAATATACGTAATATAACAAGGAAATACAGTGATTTACATTGTATTTGATTAATTAAGTATGCGTGTGGTATGTCGTGTGGTGACGGCAGTAAGAATACATTTGTCACCACCCCAACTCTTCCTGCGGGTGTCGTAAGAATCGACTAAGGGATTAAAGTGTCACTTACCATTCTACAAGATTGATGACGGGCAGCAGCGTCATCATAGTGGACACTTTACTGCGATCGCCAATCCGCTTGCCCAGCGTGGCGATTATGGGCATTTACCTCCTAATGCGTCTATACGCATAGTTAATAGGAGAGGCCAACGTCCAGCAGTGGACTAACATAGGCTGATGATGAATGAAGTTTGGATTTTTATATGCATTTTTCAATAAAAAGATACTGCAATTGTTTACCTTTTTTAAACACCAAACCAGAGTATACATAGTATGTGTAAAGTACGCGGAGAGACATAAGACATTTTGGCACCATCTTTACGTATGTCGACCTAGTCAAATGACTACCACGTTAATGAGCAAAAATTTCGTGCCAGATCTGTCAGGTGATTAGTAATTCATATAGAACTATGCAAAATTTTATATGCTGTATTTTAAAGTTAGTACCCTTTTTAACATCAATTCAATCTAATTATCTATTAATATAAGTTCAATATGGAATTACTCGTATTTTGATTTTTGCTTTAAAGAAAAACCGGCTATGTGTAAATCGGACTCGTGCACAAAGGATTCCGTAGCAGCAAAAATGTAAAAAATACAGAGCAATCTATCTCAAAAACTATAAAACTACAAAAGATACTTAGGTCAAAACAAAATTTGCTAAAAGAATATAAGTGTTGATATAATCGTAATATTTATTCAGTAACAATACAATTAATAAATAAATAATAAATAAATATCTTGGGACATCTTACACAAATCAACCTAGTCCCACGGTAAGCTCAATTAAAGCTTGTGATGTGGGTACCAGGCGACGATATATATAATAGATACATATAGATACTTAAATACATAGACAACCATGACCAAGGAACAAATATTTGTGATAAATAAATACACAAATAATGCCCTCGCCGGGATTTGAACCCAGAACCTCCAGCTTCGTAGGCAGGGTCACTACCAACTAAGCTACGGAGGCTGACAATTATTGTGTTTGAAATACTATATTAAACTAATTAGCACATTGAAATGTAAAGGAATAAAATATAATATAATATAATGCAATAAGTTCCCTTTGTTTAGTTAGAAATAAATACTCAAACATTTAGAATTGACAAGATCTATAAATATTCACTATACCGCCCACTAAGGTATATCTTTTCATCCGACGAAGGTCACCATTCATTGTTAGCTTTTGAATTAACAACCATTGTTTTAACGAACCTTAATTGTTACCGAAAATGTAAAAAAAGGAAAGTAAATGGTACAGGAAAATTAACAATTTATATCAATGATGTTGACCAACTTCAGTACTTGGGACAAAATTATTTTCGTTTTCTTATTTCGTGTCCCTTAAAACGTGACGCAGTGGCGATTTTTGTATGAGATGACGTTTTGTTTTCAATTTCTGATGTATGGATGAAAAACTAGCGTGAAAAAGAAATACAAGTGTACCGGATTTTTGGTATACTGAGTTGAAACAGCAACTAAAAGCGTGACAGAGTGGTATGAAACAAGACAACGAAAATAATTTTGACCCACTTTTCCTGACATGGTCCAAAATCCAAAAGCGAATATCCTGTGACACTCATACACAAATCCAGTTCCACAGTAAGCTCAATAAAGCCGACTTTCCACTTTAGGTGCGTTCAAACTAAAAGAGCATTCGCTGTTCTAACCTCCCACTCTACGAAATTCGATCGGTACACAAAACGTGATTGTTTGATTTCGTAGAACGGGCGCTAGAACAGCGAATGCTCTTTTGGTTTAAACGCACCTTAAGTGAAAACGCAGCTTTAGACTTGTGATGTAGGTACCAAAATTACATACTGGGTGCCCCAAGACTATGGGACATAAAGGTAAAAGTACTTAAAAAAATATTGATAGACTGTTTGTCATGATTTTTGGGGCTTGATTGATAGACCTTACAACGCGGTAATAAAGTTGAATATGTATCAGTTAATGTGTTCGATTCAAATGAAATGAAACAATCGTATCAATAGAGGTTCGAAATCGAAATCCGTACTTTCGCCGACCTTGATGTATTGTCTGAGGTCGTATATATAATTGGTTGCGTAAGGCTGTGGGCTATGAACAATCAAAATGTTGTGCAATGTTGCGGTGTTGGGTAGGATAGGCTTGCATCTATGGGAGGTTTTGCTTGTAAGCTTTTGAACTGAATTTCTCGCGTAAGGTAAGTCGATGATTGTTCTACAATACTTATGTTTCGACCCATCGACGAGCAATGGACTTAAATTGTTTAAGCACTGACATGCTTCATTTAGCTGTGGCTAACAGTCATCCGTGTCAGCCGTGTGGTGACGGCAGTAAGAATACATTTATCGCCACCCCAACTCCTCCTGCGGGTGTCGTAAGAGTCGACTAAGGGATTGAAGTGTCACTGACCACTATTTGATAAAAGATTGATGATGGGCAGCAGCGTCATCGTAGTGGACACATTACTGCGATCGCAAATCCGCTTGCCCAGCGTGGCGATTATGGGCATTTACCTACTAATGCGTTTATACGCATAGTTAATAGGAGAGGCCTACGTTCAGCAGTAGACTATCATAGGCTGATGATGATGATGATGATGACATGTCATCACCCTTACAAGTATTTTAGATAGCACTAGAGATTATCGCAATAAGCAAAGATGCCATGTGTGTGGTTAAATAACCCGGTTTGCTAAATATTGTTTTTTTTTTTTAAGTCTCGCATTATTTATGACTATATAATAAAGGTTTTTGATACTTTTTCTGCCACTATGGGGTGGTCAGATGGCAGCACTGTGACGTACCTAAAGTCTAACGAACTGTCAAAATAAATACACGTATTTGATTGATTCTTTGTATATTTTTTGGTTCATTTATTCTTGAAATCAATTATAGTAATGTTGATTTCTAAAATAAATTATAAAATCTGTTTAAAGTCAACTTTCATGAAATGAACAAGGTTTTAGTATTAGTTACTTACTAGTGACTTTGCGTCCCTCTTTCAATCTTCATTTTGACGACAGTTTTCTCATCGGAATCCATTACAAATTCAAGGAACTTCCAAATAGAATAGAATTTAGATAATTGTATGTTCAGTATCTAATTATCTACCCATGAATCTGACAGCTGTTTGGGCCTCACGCGTACGTAACGCCGTCTGGTGGCAGAAATAGTAAAACAAAGCTTTTTTTCTTTTATAGTCGGCTTAAACTGAATGAGAATTTTATATTTGTGCTCGTGGACTATCCGTTACAGAGCCGACGGCGATCTTGCATACAAAACTTAATCGTAACCAACGTATATACATTAAACATTGTTTTACTCGGGAGGCCTACCAACACCTAGGAATATCGATTTGATATGTCGTAAGTATTATTTAACTAAAGTAATTGTAAAAACTCGAATCAAATTACTGTAAAATATTTTGGTTTGAGATTTTTTATTTTTGCCCCAGTAGTCACACTACCTACTTAATACTATATATACCAAAGAAATAAATCGGTCCTAAGACCGAGTGGCCGAGCGGTGCAGGCATCAGTCGCGAAAGCTGAGCACGTGGGTTCGATTTCTACCTCGGACGTTGGTGATCTTGGTCATTTTTCTTCGGTACATATATTGTATGACATGCAATATTTATAATTTATTATTTAACTATTATATTACAGCCACTAAGTGGATTTCAGTGGTTATGAAACAATTTTAGTTTTTAGGTTTTTTTATATTTACGATTTGTGTGACTATCTTAATTAGTCTTATTACACGGGAATATGATACATAGAAAGATTTTTCGGTAACTGCAAGGCAAGTAACAATAACATAATTCCAATAACAAAGCGAGCAGAAAATATATACTTCGAATACGGCTCCTGCAGTCGATTCGCTCTCAATGCTTCTCACAATTACGCACGCGTTCGTAATCAAGTGCTTAAGATGAATGACCATCGTGCTATCAAAAGCGAAACTAATTTCCATAAGAGCTTAAGTCTCTAAGAAAACTATACAATAATAAGCCATTTTGAAAGTGCATTCCTCAAATACCAACCCATTCTGTCATACTACAATGAATATGGACTTCATTCATAATAATCAAGGTTGGTTTTGCGTGCACATTTTTTTATATGTGGTTATAAAAGAGTATAATGGATAAATCATGAGTAATTACGTATGGGTGATTGTTATGTGTGTGATTTTATCGTGCAAGGCTGCCAAAACAAATGATGCTCGAAAACCAAGTAATGGACACATTATGTATCTATATGTGTATTATTTGTCATAACGGATCACAATATTTCGATAGTTTATAATCTCGCGTGTGAGATTGTAATCTTATGGCATTTATAAGATTATGGTGACATATTCATAATTGATCTCATAACACTAAAAAAGTGTGTATTTTATTCCGTTGACACCTGTGTTTGATTTCTATGGCAGGTAATCAGAGCGGCCATAAGACCGACCAATCTGATAGCTAATTTGACAGTTGGCGATATTTCGATAGTTTACAATGTCGGGGTTTACAATCATCATCAGCCTATGATAGTCCACTGCTGGACGTAGGCCTCTCCTATTAACTATGCATATAGATGCGTTAGGAGGTAAATGCCCATAATCGCCACGCTGGGCAAGCGGATTGGCGATCGCAGTAATGTGTCCACTATGATGACGCTGCTGCCCATCATCAATCTTTTATCAAATAATGGTCAGTGACACTTCAATCCCTTAGTCGACTCTTACGACACCCGCAGGAGGAGTTGGGGTGGTGACAAATGTATTCTTACTGCCGTCACCACACGGTAAGGTATGTTTACAATCTTACATTGAAAATTATAAATAATCTATATAAAAAAAGCTAAGTTATCAAATAAGTGTTTCAGAGTGATTCTAAAAGTATTCGAAATAGTGGAGGAAATGTAGCAGGAAAGCGGACCCCGGCAAAGGCCGGGATAACGCTAGGTAGAAGAAGAAGAAGAAGAGTGATTCTAAAAGTATAACCACTGGTATAAAGCATGTCATTTATAAATACGTTATTCAATCAAAAATTAATTATTATTTTAAATAAGTTGATAGTAAACCCCTAAATTGGAAAATTAAAAAAAATCGTGCATTCTTGCCTCTTCGCCGTTGTGTAGAGTAAGAAATTCCGTCTTAACTTCCTGCCGCCCAGACAGTAATATTTGCCAATGAAATTTGGATTGACATTGTACGAAATAGAGTAAAATTTATTTTGTTTCAGGAGACCTTATTATAGGTCTCTGGGCGGCTAGAGGTTAAAGAAATATAAAAAGTCTGTTTAAAACATTGCCAATTTAAGGATTGAAAATCAAATGTTAATAATAAATACAAAGCTTTCATAAAAAAAAAACAGTATAGTTCGAGAAATATAATTTGAATGTTTATTTTTACTATAATGTAGGTAGAAAGTTACCAATTTATATTTCACGAACTATACATTATTATGCCTTGTGACTATTTTAAACCAAGCAATGTTTAAATTGATTTCCCTGAGCCAATAATTAGTGTAGTAAACGTTACAATGGGGCCCACGCGGGCCAATCAAGTCAATTAGAATCTGCATCTAACGGTTACCTCAGGGTGGTATCACTTGCGCTTTGTGCACCGTTTTGTTGCACGTCTCCAAGATCGTTAATTAGAGTCTAATCTGGAGATACCAGCTGAGATATCAGATCTAAGAATATATCTATCGCGGTACGAGATGGCGATCGGAACTTGTGCGATAAGGATGGTAGAAATCTTGGCTTTGCTTTTTCGGCAATTTTGAGTCGCTTAAACAGAGTAATATTCAAAAATCAAATAATTTGAAATTGATATTAACAACACTTTTAAATTGAGCATACTATCAATTATGGATGTCTGACAAAACTATCGACTTATCTATTTGTCAATGACTTATTAACTCATTTTACCGAGTCACGTGTTTACAAAGAAAAATCGTAGGTAAACTGTAAAAAATGGTACAACCTCATTTCATTATTCAGTTACAAATTTGTAGACCTGTGGCCTATACCACAAAAGCTTACAAGCGTACAATTCTACAAAATTGTATAAATTCCCATACAAAAATTTGTCAATTTTGTAGAATTGTACGCTTGTAAAGTTTTGTGGTATAGGGGCCTGAACTGCATACCAAGTTCAAAGAAAACAGGTACAAAAGACGTCCAAAAAATTGTTTGCCACCTGTCACAACCACGACCGACATGTCTGCCTCTTTCTTGCACTTTTAAATTCATAAGTAAGCTTGACAGGGAGGCAACACGTAGACAGTGGTTTGCGATCGGCCTGCAGAAATGTACCTAAAGCTATTTTACACCCTAAGGAATATCACTGTCAAGACACCCTTGACAGTGGAATATTTTTGAATAACAGCGGAACTGGTTGTGTATGTAAAATGTCTGGAAAGGTATATTTCGTAGGTAGACTTTTGTAGTTGTCTGGTTGTGGGAAGAATTTTCTAGCAACAGGCATGTCTGAATTTGAAGTCGGTTGGAAAAAGCCATGACACTATATGTGGAGCCAAAATGTTTTCTTTTCCGACAACTTCTATATAGAAGGATCAAAATCGAAGGATATCAAATCTCAAATTGACAGAGTTTTTTTACTCGATACCTCCGAGAATCGTGAACAGATTTGAATTTTTTCTTTAGTCGAACGCGTGTAACCTCGAGAAGATTCCTTTGGCACGATGTTGTCTGATGATGGGATCTTTTCAACTTAATAACGTTACTTCCCAAAATATTAAAATAATAATATTTTAGCCTATATAATGTCCCACTACTGGGCACAGACCTATATGAGAGGGATAGCCTAATAGACTATAGCCTAATCCCTCTCATATATGAGAGGGATTAGGCTATAGTCCTCACGCTGGCTCTAAGCGGGTTGGGAACTTCACATACACCTTTGAATTTCTTCGCGGATGTATGCAGGTTTCCTCACGATGTTTTCCTTCACCGAAAGCTAATGGTAAATATCATCTGATATTAGCACATAAGTTTCGGAAAAACTCATTGGTACGAGCCAGGTTTTGAACCTACGACCTCCGGATTGAAAGTCCAATGTCTAAACCACTGAGCCATCACCGCTTAAATATTAAATTGAGCAATGAGAAAAATCACTTTTATTTTTAAAGGTTACAATAATTATTAAGTTAATAAATAAGTTTTAATTGTTAATTCATTAAACGTAAAATAATTCACGAAGCAAAGTAGATTGAAATACGATTTCTGTAAATATAAATTGGATACCTATTAAATAATCCAGTTTGATTCCAGACAAATGAGATTATTACACAATTTGAAAGCATTCTTATTAGATTATTGCTGTGATCTTTTAATCCCCCTTAATACGTTTATGTTAGTGTTTGATTAACTGACGTTTATTTAACAGTAATATAACAATGTGTTTTTCGTTATCGTAAAATGTGATGATGCTCATTATATGCCATATAAATAAGATGAAAACAATAGAGTACGAGTAATTTTTGGTAATTACTTTAAAATGGAAGGGCTCACAACTGCAAGCAACCCTAAATTTTAATTTTAGATGTCATACACCAAAGAAAAAATACCGTAGCTTACCAACGCTGGAGATGAAAGCGTTGGTAAACTTCGGTATTTTTCTTTGGTATATGACATCTAATATGTATTAAAGAACCCCGCACGAAATGTTCGGAAAAATCCGTTCGGTCGATTTTGCCGAAATTTTGTGAAAAGATAGCCTCTAATAGTCTAATTAACTGTTCAAAGACGCAACCTTACTTAATGACTAGTTTTTAAAATATAACGATTTTAAGTTTAACGAAAAATGAAGTAAGTATATATGACGCTAATATGCACTTACTACCTTTTCCCCGAGGTTGATTTAAGATAAAATTATTTCATAGTACTTAGTAATAATATGACGATTTGTAGTCCCAATTATCTAACATGTAAATATATTTAACATTTATATAATGTTTAATGTATCTAAATATATTCGTGGCAATATCGGGTAAAAAACACTTTATGCCGTTCTTAATGCACAAATGTAGCGTTGTAAATACAATTAGATATAAGCTAATTATTACTTGTACAGTTTAACATCGTAATATAAGATAGCTTGAGCCTTTAAATATTTTTTTACCCGATATTGCCACGAATATAATTAATAATTAATATAAATAATATAAAAATAATATAATTAATATAAATGTTAAATATATTTACATGTTAGATAATTGGGACTACAAATCGTCATATTATTACTAAGTACTATGAAATAATTTTATCTTAAATCAACCTCGGGAAAAAGGTAGTAAGTGCATATTAGCGTCATATATACTTACTTCATTTTCGTTTTTTTTTTTATACCACGTCGGTGGCAAACAAGCATACGGCCCGCCTGATGGAAAGCAGTCACCGTAGCCTATGGGCGCCTGCAACCTCAGGGTGTCACATGCGCGTTGCCGACCCAATAAAAATAACGTTGGCACAACAAAGTGGCTCCACTCCACCTAATCGTAAGTGAAAAGTAGAGCCCAAATCGCGGCGGCAACGAACAGGAGACAATCAGTAACCTGTTAGTTGCCACCGCCTTGCTGGCCCGCTAGATGCTGGTAAATACACCGGCTGACCCCGAAACACGGCAGACACGAAGGTAAGTCATTTCACGGGCGTTTACACCGAATGTACGGTGGTAGCCAACCAGGCGGGTACTAGTAAAAATACCCTACCACCGGCTGAGAAGCTGGATACTCAGTATTTCCCTTAGTCGACTCCTACGACACCCACGGGAAGAGAGGGGCGGTGATTTTTGTATTCTTACTCCGTCACCGCACGGATAAACGACGTCGACGTCGTTGAACTTAAAATCGTTATATTTTAAAAACTAGTCATTAAGTAAGGTTGCATCTTCGCACAGTTAATTAGACTATTAGAGGCTATCTTTTCACAAAATTTCAGCAAAATCGACCGAACGGATATTTCCGAACATTCCGTGCGGGGTTCTTTATATACCTACATAGTAGTTACTGCTAAAAAATTACAACTCAAAAAGTATTTTATAAAACAATTTGAGTTGAAAAAAAAATGCAAGCAACCCCTTAATATAGAGCAAAAGTTTTACTGTCGGATTAATAAAATCATTTATACTCATGATTTCATGTAAGTTATTGGAGTTATTTTTGTGTGATAATTTGGTATAGTAATGCACTGAGGAGTAGTTTCATAAGTTATTAAGCTGCCATAAAAACTTATGCATGTATGTTATTGGAAACTTGCATATAAGAAACAATTTTGTTATGTTAGCACCGCACTAGATAAAGTGTCTTATTAGATAGCCCGCCTGCCACTTTCTAGTATTAAAAAAAATCGTGATTATTTCGGGATTTTTAAGGACATTCCTGCAATTTCGACGACATTATTGTGACAGTGGCAATCAATATTGTTGCAATTTTGAAAACATTACCGCAATTTTGAAAC
Source organism: Thaumatotibia leucotreta (assembly GCA_025490895.1). Lineage (NCBI taxonomy): Eukaryota > Metazoa > Arthropoda > Insecta > Lepidoptera > Tortricidae > Thaumatotibia > Thaumatotibia leucotreta. Next base: position 56,880 of record JALPQI010003643.1, on the reverse strand, counting down.
TGATCTAAATTTCGATAGTGAACACAAGCATACTAATTGGAAAATAATGCTTGTAAATAAATTGTTGGCAGCTAAAAGTTGCTTTCTGCACCTTGAAAGAGCGCAACGTGCATCAAAGTGACAAAAAATTACATTTCCTACTTGAAGTACTATACCAAATTAGTGACTTGTTGACAGTTAGGAAACTCTACATTTTGCAAACCATTAAAAAAAAGTATAAAACCTTACCATACAACCCGAACTACAAAATGAAAAGACTGATAATTAATATAGTTAATCTATCCTCCCGGTTCATTGTCAATGTGTATTTTTTTAAATATTTTTTTTTGTATTTGTATTTGTTTTAAAAGCGTAATAAGAAATTAAAAATATATTATACTTACGCTTAACACTCTACGTCAATTCCTCTGGAGCACCCTTAAAAGCTGAGCTATCACAAATAAAAACCATATTTATTACCTCGATCACTGACTGTACAATAACCAATAATTCTGCATTAAATACTCCAAAAGACGGCATATTGAAATCCACTCGTGTCTCAGATAAGGTCCCATTATAAAACATATTCTGGAACGAAATGATTCAACAATAACCCGTGGGGAGCAAACAATGTAATCTCTTCCACGAAACTTTATACGTTCGATATTTCATATTTTTTAACGGCAAAAATAATCGGTTCTTAATAATCTGTGCTTAATTTTTATGAAAACTGCTTTTGGTTTTCGGTATATTTGAAAGTTATGGCTTCAGTTTTCTCATTTTGTCGTTTTTTTAAGCTAATCTTTGGGAGTCCACGTGTAATGCCTCATTTACAAAAAGTACATATGATAGAAAAAAACATGCGTCATGTAATTTTCAAATTAACAATTAAACTAAGTAACGAAATTCGCAAGATTTCCTCTCTCATCCCTCACTCCCGAAGTTTGAAGGTTTTTTTTTGTATTTTGTTTGTTTATGTTTTTATGTTTTACAATCTAATGAATCAATTATAATAACTTATAAATTATTTAGTAAAATTGATAAATTATACTCATAACTTGGCAGTGTATCTTAAAAGATACATACTTTTTGTATTTTTTTTAAAGACAGATTTTTTTGCTCTACACAGCGGCGAGGAGGTAAAAACGCACGCAACTAACGCTATGAGTGACTTTTTCAATCAAGTACGATCTAAAGCGAGTAGAATTTTGATCTAAGAAAGTACTACCTAATTGCTCGCATTAATTATTAAAACGAATTATCTTAATCTTAAACGAGAACAATGAACTAACTAAGCTTTTAATCTCCCGCAAGTAGTGGAACATAAATTGAATGTAAATTTTGAAGTTTGAATTTGAAGAAAGTTGCCTAGTGATGGCAACCGTTTTTTTTCAGTAAATCTGGGTATAGAACCTTATTTCCCTTGAAATAAGGTTGTAAATAGATTTCAATGGTCACGCAGGTTTGAGAAATGATTGCGGATGGTTCCTTTAGAATTAAATGAACAATAAATTGTTTGCCGACAAACGTATCGTGATAACCTGGAATCCTATTGAATGTGAATTCTTAGCATTTTATTGGGAACCATTTATGAATAATTCCTATTAGATTATTTAGAATAGATTTCCTATTTATATTGTATTCGTAGTTGGATATATAATTTGTGTTATGTAAAATATTGCATAATTCAAACGCAATTTACTAAAATGCTTAGGCCGTGTGGTGACGGCAGTAAGAATACATTTGTCACCACCCCACCTCCTCCTGCGAGTGTTGTAAGAGTCGACTAAGGGATTGAAGTGTCACTGACCATTATTTGTTAAAAGATTGATGATGGGCAGCAGCGTCCTCATAGTGGACTCATTACTGCGATCGCCAATCCGCTTGCCCAGCGTGGCGATTATGAGCATTTACCTCCTAATGCGTCTATACGCATAGTTAATAGGAGGCTTACGTCGAGGAGTGGACTAGTACTAGTGGAGGTAGTAGATAGGCTGATGATGATGATGATGATGATGATGATGAATGCTATGAGGCATTCTCTACGTCAAACTTAAGGCAAAGCTGGTGGTAGGACCTCGTGCAGGCTATTTTAAATTAGTTAATTTAATTTAGTTAATCTTTTTTTTTTTGGTACTTTAAATATTTAAATGGGGCCTCTAACTTTTGATCTGTGGGTCGGTAAAATATTAGTCTATTCCATATTTATTTCATGAATTCCTCTATAATAATATACTAAAATAAATATATTTTATCCGGTTTTGACCGTCCACCGATTTCTTAGGAAAAATATAGTAGGCAATAATATTATTATTGAATCAAGCAAATTATTTCATTTGAATAATAAGTCCTCTGTTTTACTCAAAACTCCGAATTGGAAATGTTTCTTGTAAGATACAGCCTGCCCGATAGAATATTGTCGTTTTATAAGAATTATAAGTTACCTTGTTAGAGACTTTCGTTGGACTAAGTACTCGAAGTGTTTTTGAAGTGTTCAGTAAATTTTACCCATCGTTAGGGTGCGGCTCCATTGATGCGGAGCGGAGCGGAGCTGTGGGAGCTCGGCCAATGAGACCGCATCACAGTGTTTCGAAATCGAATTTGAAGAATGTAATTGGTCAATTTTGCACAGTTCCGCTCCGCTCCGCGTCAATGGAGCCGCACCCTTAGACACTTTTTATAGTACAGCACAAGTATTGCCTACTATTTTTAATTGACTACAAAAAAATCGACAGATCACCGATAATTCAGCCTCCGTAGCCTAGTAGCTCCGTAGTGACCCTGCCTACGAAGCTGGAGGTTCCGTGTTCGAATCCCGGCGAGGGCATTATTTGTGTACATAAATACACAAATAATGCCCTCGCCGGGATTTGATATTAACACAAATATTTGTTCCTTGGTCATGGCTGCCTATGTATTTAAGTATCTATTATATATATCGTCGCGTAGTACCCACATCACAAGCCTTAATTGAGCTTACCGTGGGACTAGGTCGATTTGTGTAAGATGTCCAAAGATATTTATTTATTTATTTTATTATTTTAATTGTGAACCGAATCTCAATATTTTTTAAACTAACAGGTAGGTATAACCCCTAGATGGTCCCATTGGCACCAAGTCGAGATTTGACGATGGAATCTTAGAGGAATTGGTTGAAGTCGGTTTTTTAATTTGGTGATTCTGTGGTGATATTTTAGTGTACTATAATGACTATAATGAGTGCATTAATGTGGTATAAATGAATTCCCTTAATATGTTACGAGACGCTCTTATTAGTATTCTTGATCCATAAACACCGGAAACAAAGACCACAGTATAACTGCTTTTATGTCTCCAAATACCTCAATACGACTAATTTATAAACATACCACGCCATACATTACATTATTCCAATATGCAAAACGTTAAAAAACCGGCCCCGGTCCTTTATATGCACGAAACACCTCATTAACCGTTTGTACTACAATTTCCCTATTCACATTAACAGAAGTTTGTTCGTTAAAGCACCTATTGCTTTGTTCCTGTTTCGAACTCTCCTTTGAATTCACGAAATAATTATCCAATTTTTCTACTTTTAAATTGAAATTGTCATCGGGAAAATTCGTTTCATTTTAAGAATGAATTTTAAATGGAATACCTTCACCATTAGATGCTTTTTATGCAATTTTAAAATTTCCAGAAATAACGTTGCAATAATTGAGCATTTTTTTTTTCATATTTGTCGCGTGCCGGTTCCAAGTTATTTCTAGTCAGAACTAAGAGCCATTTTCTTTAGTATAGGAGAAAATAAAAAAATCTCTCACAATACTCATACATCAAACTTCGTCTTAAAATATATAAACATGTTAAAAACATTATTAAAATCTTGGTTTTCATCCCACGAGAATCAAAAGTTATTATAATAATTACCTATATAAAATTCATAAAATAATTTAATATTGAAACGAAAGACATTTAGAATATGTACTTACCACCTTCTTCATTTTTTTCTCAATAAATTGTATTTTTATTTATCTGCTTTTCAAATGTCATTATCATTAAGAATAAATAATAGACCCGATCACGATTTGATGGATTTTTGATAAATAGGTAAGTACTGAGGACCTACGGCAAACATCGATAGGTTACATCAAAATTATTTTATTCATAAACATCTCCGAACATACCTAGCAAGCCTCTAGGACTTTTTAAAACATCGTTTCGATTAATAATGAAATAATAATACATTGTTACATACTGCTAGTGTTTTCATTGTTAGTATTTTCATTAAGTTATTGTTTCTGTATGTTTTATCGTAATAAAATTATAGTTACATAATTATTTATTATACTTATGCCTTTCAGTAGTATTTTTAACCCTTAACTTGGCAGTGTATCTTTAAAGATACATAGTCTTTGACCCACTTTTTGTATTTTTTTTTAACACAGAATTTTTTGCTCTACACAGCGGCGAGGAGGCTAGAACGCACAATTTTTTAAAATTCTGCCAGGTTTAGGGTTAATAAAAATGCGTTTCAAGGTCGCTTAACTTCTCATACTAGGAAACAAACAATAGAAAAGGTAAAGGTTTTTATAGAAAAGATATATGGTTCTAACTAGAATTTTAATTTTGATACATTACGGTACAGCGTTAGCACTGGCAGCGTTAGAAAATACTGAGCTAGAGATCTAAAACCTTGTTCTTGAATCCCTCTATCTATCAGATGAAACGCATCAAAATTCCTCTAGTGTGGGTACTGAGACTGAGTATTTAAAGATCTAAGCATCGAAACGTAGTAACAGACAGACAGCAGGCAGCGAATTTGTTTTATACAGGATTTTTTATTCACCGTTCAAACTTTAGAGGGTTGATTCTAAGGTCATATTGATGAACTTTTATGGGACCGACATCTGATTCAAAGAAAAAAATAGAAGTTCCATATAAACTCTGAGATATTATTAGGCGGAAATGTATGGACCATCAGATTTTTCTCGACTCGGATGTCGGTCCCATAGTAAAAGTTCATCAATATAACCTCAAAATTAGCCCTCTAACATTTGAACTGCGAATAAAAAATCACCACAATGTAGTGATTTAGTAGATAACATGCCAAGGCCGTTCAAGTGGGAAATGTCTCGGATGACGTGTAATTGTAGCCGAGGCCGACAAATACGAGCCCCGATGCATATGTTCTCGTCCAGTTAGACAGTTTTTCGAGATTATCCCGTTCATCCGGGAGAAAAGGTTTAGAGACAAAACCTTCACTATTCAATAGTAGTACTAAAGTAGTTTCTTTGAGTATAAAATGTTTGGATTTAATAAATCAGAATTAAAAAAAAAAACTATTTTATGAGAGGTATTTTTTGAAATTTTTTCCACAATTTTTAATTTTGTAAATAATCAATGAATGTAAAGAACGCCATTAATATTAAAGACGACATGGTACACCTGATGCACTGCGAATTTTGCGTCAAGCTTATAAGCGCGGAATTACGGTGGTGAACGAAAATATAATTTAGACACTGGTTTCCCAACTAGCAAAATATAGTCATATAGAAGTTGAGACAACGTTTTGCATATAACTTGTAGTCCTATTTGGTTGGTCATATAAACGTAAGGTAAACGGTTATAAAAGGCGAAAGTGGCGCAAATTATAAGACTTATTGGCGAGATAAAGGTTAAATAAAGGTTTGCATGGCGACTTAAATCGTTTATTAAAGGTATTGTAACGATTAAGGAATGACCAAAACGTTGTATAAAGAGTACAACAAAAACCTTTACGCGACCTAAATATCAAATAAATGTTTTATAACTGACCATTTTGTTTTATAGAAGGTTTAGTGTAATCCTTACTCATTGCTTATCGGACTTTTAAGTTACATAAACCTTTTTAAGTTTTATTTATAAAACTGCTCCTGACATTTATTTTAGATACGCGCAAAACTTGGTGTGTGTGACAAAAAGTGTACGGAAAAATAATACGAGGTAATTTTATAAGTTTTGTAATAGAAATTATTGTTCTATATATTGAGCGTTTGCACGTTTGGCGTGAGCTGAATTCGTATGGGAAGGTCACTTTACTGTTAAAGTTTATAATGATATACAGTTTTTTGCTGTCGCGCTCTTAATATATTCGAAATAATTATAATTTATAACAATATTTCTTCATATTTTACTATAGTTAAGGTTAGCCATTTTGGAACAAGTCATGGATTTATACTTATACGACTACAATATAACTTTATCTTAAGTAAAGGTTTTTATAACGACTACAAATTGTCCGCCATTACTAAGCCGCCATTACTAGTCCGCCACTTCGTTTGTACCGTTTCCACGATATAACGTCCATGGTTTTTTTCTTTGAAATAGTACTGTGATGCTCACGAAATGGCGACTGATGCTTTATAATATTAATTTCAAATCGACTTTAAATTGCATGATGTTTTATAACCGTAACTTAAAATCAATTTAAAAACATATAGTTCAATAAAAGGAATATAACGGGTTCGGCAACAACTAAAGGTTTTTCAAAGTTTTTGTTTGACGTTAATATAACCAACTGTTGAATAAAAGGTAGATAACAGTCCCGCTGATATCTTTTTGTCATATTGAAGTTACCCTCAATACCGCTATATAACTGTCGAGATAAGGTTTTATGATATCACTTATACAACAATCAAATTATGTAGACGTTGTAAAAATTACCTTATTACGATGGTTATGTTTTTTCAAAACCCTTTATAAGACGAAAACGTTTATACGACTTTGAACATCATTAAGTAAACGTTTTCTTTAAAACCTCTACATGATTGTTGTATAATTAAGTCGCAAAAACGTTTATTTACCATAGTAATTAGACTATTTGGTAGGACGACTAAACTATCAGATTTATAACGTTTATTTGACTAACAGGTTAACTAAAAACGACTATAAAACTCTTATACGGCTAAAGGTCGTATAACTCTTGATTTATATGACTTCTTTGCTAGTTGGGTTGTTAAAATCGATTTATTAAACAACAAAAGCGTACTTCAGATTGTTGTGTATCTTGAAATGTAGTACATTAACCATGACTAACGTTCATACAATTTATCATTAGCATAATGTGATCATTTTTTAAATATTCAAAAATTTGTAAAAATTGTTTCGAACTAGACGAACTCCACTGCATCGGGGCTCGTATGTGATCCGAGGCTTACCCATTTAACGGCCAAGGTGTGTATATAATTTTTCCGCTCAACGGAGCCGGCAAGCTGCAACTTAGTTTAGCGCAGCGGCCGGCAATGTGCTGTTTGCCGGCCGGAGGGCAGAAAATGAACTTTATGAAGCATCAAGGTAATCAGCGTAAAGAGGAGCCTATCCATGCAGCCATACAATGGGATAAAAAATACAAAGTGCACCGCCGCAATGCACCTATATGGCGCATGTCGTCAGGTAAGTTATTCAAATGAAGTTCTACTCGCGTTACTGTACTCGGCGGTGACATATTCGATAATTTATACTGCTAATGGAATCGTATTCTGTACTTTCGTTCGTTGATTTATTTGTTTTCTGATATAGCTTTAATTGGGGAAATAAAATTAAGAAGTAAAATTAAGAACCACTGCAATAAGACCGTTTAGATAGATTAGTTTTGTACACACACAAAAAAAAATGTAAATCAGCCCGACAATCGATAGTGTGCTGTGAACACATAATTATTATTTTTTGAGTTGGATAACTGAAGCTTTCAATTTGACATTCGTTCAAACCGAATAGTAAAGAGGGAGTAATCAAAATTATGTATTTAATTTATAACACCAAATACTTTTTCAAAATCTTGCCCTAACTACTCGTAATAATAATATTTCTCCTCTCACCCACCTCTCATCTATGACGAGGTTTGGACTATAGTCTCCATGCTAGCCCAAAGTCTATAATAATTACCAAAGGAACATAAGAATTAATCAAGAATATCGATATTATAACTTTTACCGAACATTCATAACACTGACTGCTTATACAATAAATAAATATCTTGGGATATCACAAATCGACCTAGTCCCGCGGTAAGCTCAATTAAGGCTTGTGATGTGGGTACTAGGCGACGATATACTTACATTACATACATAGACAGCAATGACCAAGGAACAAATATTTATGATAACTAAATACACAAATAATGCTCTCGCCAGGATTCGAACCCGGAACCTACAGCTTCGTATACCTACTACCAACTAGGCTACGAAGGCTGACAAATATTTATCTTTCGATTATCTAAAGTACAAAAATGTACAGAATACCAGACCACATGAATAAGACACAATGACATGGCAGTTCGAAGCTTGCTTCCATGCTCGAGCATAAAGAAACAATCGGCGATCCCTCATGACATACGACTTGTATGGAACAAATAGTATCGTAATTATACTGTAGGTGGCTTTACTTTTAGGGACATTGAAGTTGCAATGCGGTCTGTTTTTGTAATATATGCGTAAATACTATTTTTAAGACAGCATATTTAACAGCTTAATGCTGCGTTTCCACCAAAGATGTGCGAGGATGTGTTTCCATACAAATGACACCTCGCTCGAGCCATTAATAGGTGTACCTAACTAGCGAGCCGCCCCGGCTGCGCACGGGTACTATACCTAGATAAAAACCTTCTTCTTGAATTACTCCACCTATTAAAAAAATCTCATCAAACTTTGCGTAGTTTTAAAGATTTAAGCGTACAAAGGGACATAGGGACAGAAAAAGTGACTTTATTTTATACTATGTAGTGATTTATCATCATATGTTATATGTATGATTTATCATCATCAGTCTATATCAGTTCACTGCTGGACCACGGCCTTTCCTTGGCCTAATGGACGCATTTAGGAGATATATATCCATAATCGCCACGCTGGGCAAGCGGGTTGGCGATTGCAATAGTGTGTCCGCTAAGACTCATGATACTGCTGCCCATTATCAATCTTCGACAAACCATTTAGGTCAGTAACACTTCGATTCCTTAGCCGACTCTTACGCTACCCACGGGAAGAGTTGGGGTTGTGACAAATGAAGGGTCCACGGAAAAACATGTCCAGTGCTTTAAAAAATCAGGGCGAATTCACACCTTATTCTGTTAAAAGTAAGGTGGTTCTTCCTTCTATAATTTGAATTGACTAGACACGATCTTTTCGTGGACCCTTCAAATGCATTCTTAGGTAGGTACTGCCATCACCACACGGCAGAGCTTCAATTTGGATGACATTTTATTAAATTAAAACGCAGAAGAATACTACTTAATATGTTCTTATTTTAAATTCTATGAATCCACAAAGAACTCAAGATAAAAGCTTGAAGAAATTTGAACTTGATTTTATCATAAATTAAATTCCTTTTCCTTTACCAAAATATCTCGAGTTATCAAGTTCTTCACGCCATGTACGGAATTTATCGCCCATTTTGGATTTACACACTGTATAGGCTTAGTTTCCGTTTACCATTTCACGTTTTTCTAATCGCATCTCGGCGACAAGTAATTAGACGACAAATTACGATTGATATTTTAAACTTTCTTTTCTAAATGCTGACTAATTGGTTTGGTAATAGTTTGCTATGTATGGAAAAAGCTAATTTTCATAGCGAAATGAACTTGAAATGTTAATTGAATGACGTTTAATAGTTTTATCATCACACTTGCTGTCTAAGCGCGCCATTGCTTGCATGCATCGCGGGAGTAAGAGATTTTAACTTGTCCAAAAATTTTATTTTGAAAACATTGTATGCATCACGGTTGGTAAGAGGCATACTAACTCGAGTCATTGAAAGCCCTTCGCCTACGGCGTCGGGCTTCTAACACTCTCGTTAGTAACACCGTACTTATGTGCCTAGATGCACAATGCACTATTCTTGGCTCACGCTAATTTATTTTTGTAGAACAACTCAAATTGTTTTATTTTTTGCCTACGTGTGGGTTAGGCATGACCCGCGAAAGATAAGGACTGTTCAAATCAAATCCCGCGTCCTGTGTTGGTAAACTTAAGTCTTTTTTCTTTGGTATTACTCAAATACATTCACCACTGTACACGCGTAAGTATGTTTGTCTATCTTTTGCTTCCGATAGGCAACTCCTTTGTTCAAAGGTTAACTGGAAGAGATTCTTTACAGGGATAAGTTCGCCTTTTTACCTGTCCAAATTGTTGTAATTAGTTATGTAGGTACATTCATGTTACAGTGTTTTGTGTACAATAAAGAATTCACACATTCCTCAATTTTGTTACTATTGCTGTTTGTAAAATAAAATTGCATCTGAATCGAATAAGATATCCGTTACATCGTTAATTCTACTTCCATTCTAGTACTGATAAAGTACTTAGGTACTTATCAAAAATTGCAACATAAACTGTCTTCTAAGCCTTTGCGCCTTCAATAAAACATAAGTTAACGAGCCTTCGACTCAGACTTTGGAGCTATAAGCACTTGCGCACGTAGCTATCTCAGTTCAAATCGAAGACCACACACATCGGTGTTTTTGCACTATCATGTTTAAAACCTTTTCCAGATTACAAACGAGTATCAAATGAGTGCAGTTTATTACAATTACGAGGGTATTTCAATGGTTAGATATCGATCGCATTTCATCAAGGCATCGATTATCGACTAGGAAGCGATCTGGTCGTCCGATCTAGCTTCCCATATGCCAATTAGCCAATTAGAGAAGGCGAACAACGCCACCTAGTGGCGATAAGGCAACGTTTTTGTTGCAGCGAAGACATTTCCTTTATCCCTTCGAAGATCATTACAGAGTCTGAATATAATTATTGTGTGGCTAAACCAGTCATTTGTTTAGAAGCGACGCGTATTTAAAGTAGCTTTCAATAAATATAGACTTTTCGAGACATTCGTTTTAAAACATCAGATTTTATACGTACTTAACCGAAGTATTTACGGATTAACCCTTAATTTAACAACCGCCAAAATACTGGACATGATCTGTGACCCACTTTTTTTGTATTTTTATCGAATTGGAATTTTTATAGGTAGGTACTGTTGAGTGCCAAGATGGCTTGAATTGAAGACAAGACCGTCCTCTATTTTTGTCGAATTAACGGATAAGTAGAAATAATGAATTTGATCATTATCATTTTGTAGATATTTCATAAATAGGAAGGTATTCATACAGACTTCAGACTCGTTCATGACTTATGAAATCTGTACAAAATAATTACTGGGTTAAAAGGGGAAAAGTCAAATTAGAGAAATATTTCATGGAATATTGTTGTTGCTTATTATCTTTTGTCCATAATTTTACTTCAATAGTATTCATGAAACAAAAAAATAAATAAGCGAAGGAGGTATTTAAATAGCAAAAACATCAAAACACAAAAATATTTTATTCAGCATCATCAAATTCCATAAAAAAAAAACATTTTCGAATTAGGTACTGAACTCTGAGATGTTAAACAAACAAATCGATAAACAAACCTGTCAATGTTATAACACACTAAAATAAAATATAACATCTTGCGGTTACAAAAACTCGATCGTTTTTAAGAAACTGCCAAAACACGAGCTGTCATAATATCCCGTTTATTTAAAAAGTTCCGACATAAGGCTGTCAAAAATGTCAAAATCATAAACGACTTAGTAAGATATCAGAATAGATAAATATTAACCGTTGGGAATACGAAATGTAAACTTAATTCGTCTTCTTTTTAGGGGATAATAGGCAAGACGGATAATATATGGAATCGATTAATATGAATACCTATGTACCTATTGAATGTCTAAGTTAAATTAATATCTAATTTAAATTTGAATATTGGTTGCATATCACTCGCATGAAAATTATTTACATTTTGTATTCAAATAACAACCGTGTGGTGACGGCAGTATGAATGAATGCATTTGTCACCACCACACTCTTTCCGCGAGTGTTGTCGTAAGAGTCGACTAAGTGATTGAAGTGTCACTGACCATTCTTTGATACACTCTTTATACATACATTTTTTGATTGATGATGGGCAGCAGCGTCATCATAGTGGACTGTGCGACTCTTAGACTGTGCGTCTACCAACACGTTTGTTTCTTACATTTTATTGCAACTACCAGAGGTGTACTAGTAGCATAACTTGACTTAAAAGGAAGATTTCCAAAAAGATAAGAATATTTATGTCGTAACTTTTGATAACTTCCCAGATCTCCTTAACGCCAAGTCACGTATCCCTAACGGCAAATACATTTTTAAAACATCGCACATAAAAGGGAATACTCGAGTATTATTCGAAAGTGCGGAAATGCGTCCCATACATCAAGTGGGCGAAATAGAAAAACAGAAACAAGATAAAATGTGAGTACATCGCAGTGAAATGTTACTATTCCGAAATAGACAAATTGCCCTTTGACATTGCCTGCTTTTATATGCATGTGTAGTGATGTGCCACGCGAGTATTATTTTGTTTCACCAAATATTACACAGGTGCACTCAATTAACTATATTACTCAAAAGACAATATGAGTCAACTCGCGACTGCTACTTTATTTATTAAGCGTATCTAAGTGAGTGTTAATGTTTGATTGTTACAGCAGTAAACTGGAACTGTAAAAAGTAATGCTATTTTTGAAGCAAAGAAAAAAACCTTACATAAATTTAGTATTTCTAGCTGATTTCGCATATTTCCATGGCATTATGAAACATGATCCTGCTCACTATGGATCAAGTCCCGATAATTTATTAGGACCTTTGTATTTATATTCTATTTTGGTGGGGATTTCCGGTGTAATGCTGGACCAAATAGCGACTAAATAATTTATATAAAATACAAACAAGAATGCTTGGCTGAGGCTTTAAATTCCTGCGCGAGCGACAGACACAAAATTTTTTTACATCTCATATTTATATTCAGAGTTTATAAATAAATATCAAATACTGTGATGTAATAGGTACTATGTGTATGTGTAATGTCCGATATATATTACTTGCTACTTATTGAACAAACTTTATAATTGTGATCAGTACCCAAAAACCAATGAATGTGTAACTAAGTGGAAATATTACAAGAAACAGTCCCACATGGAATAATGTTTTCAAAATTGGCACATCACTACGTAAAGGGTTATTTGCCCCTTATTCAAGTTGCAAGAAGGGTCAGTTCGGACTATTAGGTATACAATCTCGTATTTTTCTACCGTTTAAAGTGTATCAGAAAAATGAACAGGGTAATTCCTCAAGACTTAGTAGATGCGTCCACATAAATATGCCTACAGGATTAGGACAATCATACGGAGACTTAACTTGGACTAAATAATATAAAATACGAGTACACAAAATAATTGGTTATGGAAAATGATACACTCTTGTGGACTGGTTAGCCCTTATTCATTAACGTTTGCTAACTTAACGAGCCACTAATAATTGTTTGTCCCTTTTGTTTTTTTTGTTTATAGACAAATTGTTAAGACCGAAAGGGACAAACAATTATTAGCGGCTTGTTAAGTTAGCAAACGTTTATGAATAAGGGGGTTACTCAACACGATGCCTAGCCATGATGCCATTCTGCATTCGTATTTATTTATTTATTTAAACTTTATTGCACAAAAGTAAAACTTAAAGTACAACAGGCGGACATAATGCCATGAGGCATTCTCTACCAGTCAACCTTGGGGCAAAGCAGAGAAAATTGTAGGCGGCGCAACTATATAAATATAAACCAAATCTGTGTATAATAAATTAATTAAAAAGCAATTACAAAATCGTACATATATATACATACATTATAACATACTCTAATATATTTATATAAATATCATACATATATACATATAATAGAATATAACTTGCTCATGAAGGAGATACCAATTACCTAGTTATTCTTAGAGCAACCAGCAAAGAAACTACGCACGGATTTTTTAAAAGCGTACTTGTTGGATAATTTCCTGATGCTAGGGGGAAGACCGTTCCACAGACGAGCCACCCGGACGGAAAACGAATCAGAGACAAAGCCAGTTCGATGGAGAGGGATAGACAGAGAAAGATTGCCAGTAGAGCGAAAATGACGAACGATGGATGCACCATAAAAGTGAAAGAAAGATTTTAAATAGGCAGGGGAGTTTGAATCATAAAGAATGGTGTGGAGAGTGCAAAGCATGCGTACATTACGACGTTCGCGTATGGGGAGCCAACCGAGCTGAGATCGAAATGAGGACACGTGGTCATATTTTCGGAGACAGAAAATAAATCTAATGCAGTTATTAATTAGTCGTTCCAGCTTATCCAAAAGTTCGTATGAGATAAGCGAAAAGTAATAAAAGTATGAGAATGACAGGTTCGTACGAAAAGTCATGTGACCGTTTCCCATACATGATTATGGGGTCATGAGAATTATCGCTTATCGTATACGATTGTAGAATGGCATTCTGGCTAGGCATGTAGGACAGTGGTAATTTAAGTACGGTTAGATTTACCTGTAAACATGTTCAGACCATTTCATTATTTTAAGTTTTTTTTTAATAGGCATTCACAAGCAAAATCACGGCTAAAATCATCTGTTTCGAAGTTAGTACACAGAATTTATTGTGAATAGAAATAAATCTGCTAGTGATTGTATAAATAGAAATAAGTTTTGTTCGTAACAAATACAAAAAGCACAATATGCAAAATACAGGTGGCACAATACTAATAAATAATAATAACTAGAACTAAAATGACAGACAGTAAACAAAAATTATATACCTATATTATCGTGATCGTGATTGGGAGTGATACATACAAATATTTGAATTAATTCACAAATGCCTGTCTTAGATCTAACGTTGGTGAATTCGGAATACGTGCATACATATCCACCTGTAATATTTATTGGTTCTAATTAGTTCAATACATTTTTTTTAGTACAGATGGAGCCTTTTTTAGGCTCTAGTGCCAGAAATGTGTCATTTTAAGTCAGGTCCAAAACTTCGGAGGGCCATCTGCACTAAAAAACGTCGTACGAGACACACCGTGCAAAAACGAAATTCGTATTTCATGTTTCATGTTTTTCGCACTTGTGTCGTAATGTACTATTTTGTTTCTGTCTCCCCCTTAATTGCCGGAGAACTTTTTATACTTACTGTACTATTTTCTTCAGTACGTGAATGACAAAAACAGTATTCCAGTTTATAAAACGAATACGATGCTCCATACCTACCTAAGTCATCATCTTAAGTCGTTTTCCTTCCAACGCCCTCAAAAGGCTATTTTAAACCAAACACGAGTAGCGGCAGAATTAATCCAATCCTGCCAAATCAACCGCTAAATTCTTTCATACCTGCTCTTATCCTTTGACATCTCAAAACACGACCTAGATGACTAATAAGATAAGGTTCATATTAGAAAATATCTAAAAAGGGGATGTAAAGATGACGTGGCATGGTGACATCTTGATGGTGACTCGAAGTGACAAATGCAAGCGCCTTCCCACGATATGGTGATGTTGAAGATAATCCAGAAACAAGTATGAGGCTTATTTAAATACAATATGCAGGAGTATTAATGAAAAGTGTTAAATTACCGTCAACTAAACAGGATTTTAACTACTGAGGAGAAGCAATGAAGGTAAGTATTATGTATTGTTTTATTTATGTATATACGAACTATTTTTAGGAACAAACAATTCAAGATCAACAATTTCGGCAAAACAAAAATATGCGCAACAAGGTTTATGCCATTCATTTTTACCCGGTAACCCCAAAATTGTTATAGAGCAAACTTGTATTTCATTGATCTTTATCAACTTAATGTAACACATTTTTGTTTAAGTAGTAACACTAACTTGGCGTGTGGTGACGGCAGTAAGAATACATTTGTCACCACCCCAACTCCTGCGGGTGTCGTAAGAGTCGACTAAGGGATTGAAGTGTCACTGACCATTCTACAAGATTGATGATGGGCAGCAGCGTCATCATGGTGGATGCATTGCTGCGATCGCCAATCCGCTTGCCCAGCGTGGCGATTATGGGCATTTACCTCCTAATGCGTCTATGCGCATAATTAATAGGAGAGGCCTACGTCCAGCAGTGGACTAACATAGGCTGATGATGATCAGTAACACTTACACTACTAGTAACACACAAGTTACCGAAGTTTGTCAATGCCGGAGGTGGAATTTGAACCTGCGTCCTCAGTTTTCGCGGCTGATGCCTAAACTGAACTGGATGCTTAGCAAAGGTGCCAATCGCTAACGCTTAGTAGCGTAACGTAGTTTTCCCTCTCTGTCGCTCTTTCATATTAATGCGACAAAGACAGTTAGCTGCCTTTCGTTTACGATTGACGATTAAGCGTTAGCGATTGGCAACTTGTCTAAGCACCCTGAACTGCTGGAGTAGCCGAGTGGTTCAAGCGTCTGCCACGAAAACTGAGGACGTGATGGTAAATTTCGGTATTTTTTCTTTGGTATATGACATGGGCAGTGGGCGGGGCACATTGCGCGTAGAACCGATGGCCGTTGGGGCGGGAAGGTTCTTGAGTGGCGGCCACGTACTGGAAGGCGTAGCGTGGGTAGGCCCCCCACAAGGTGGACTGATGACCTGGTGAAGGTCGCAGGAGTCCGCTGGATGCGGGTGGCGCAGGACCGGTCATTGTGACAATCTTTGGGGAAGGCCAATGTTCAGCAGTGGACGATGATATCAGCAGTCATCATCATGATGATGATGATGATGATGATATGACATCTAATATTTAAATTAATGTAACAAGTAAAAAAACAATGCGAACAAGGAGTTAAATATTCTAAAGAGAGTAAAACATTTTAAGAACCTGCACAATCTGCAACAAAAAATATTATTTATTTCACAGAAAAACTATTTACGCTAATTAGAATCCCAAATATTGGTCGTAAACGTAAAAATGAATGGACAGTAAAATAAAGACGGCTATCAACGTCAACGGGAGTGTAAATCACGGGAAGTGTTGAGCTCAGTGTCGGGGAGTGACGTGTATTCATGTCAACAACCGAAATATTAAAATAGGGATGGGATGCCACATAACAGATTTTGAGACTAAGAAGATTTTAATAGTCAAGTAACACTAACTAGGTAGGTACCTACGTTTATTCCTATTTGAAAGAAACTTGAGTTATATCATCATCATCAGCCTATGATAGTCCACTGCTGGACGTAGGCCTCTCCTTTTAACTATGCGTATGGACGCATTAGGAGGTAAATGCATTGCCACACTGGGCAAGCGTATTGGCGATCGCAGTAATGTGTCCACTATGATGACGCTGCTGCCCATCATCAATCTTTTATCAAATACTTTTATTTCTTACCGCCGTCACCACACGGCCTTCGGGGTTATAATTATGAATTAACGTGGTAATAGTAATTTTATAATAATTATAAATCTACTACTATCTAGCACGAAAGACATACTTACCGTATTCCTAACTCGTAAGCGAAAAACTAAGATTTACTCTCCACGTTTGAAAAATAAATTCAATAACTGTAAAATTTTATGACAAAAGGTAAGTTAAGGAGGAGTGCAGTTAGAAAACTATTCAATCCGATATGGGTTCAACTTTTTAAAGCACAACTTTTTACAAGTTTTTAAGACCTGGTGGCCGAGTGCTTTAAGCATCAACCGCAAAAGTGGGTTTGGTCGTACTTCGGACGTTAGTAAACTAGGTATCTTTTTCTTTGGTACATATATCTAATGTTTAAAAATATTCATATTTCAAGAACTAAGTAGTGTACCTATACCTACACAACACGGGAGTACGTAATTTAATACTCATACTTATTTATTTTTAGACTTTGCAAAAATATATATGACAAATAGCTTCCAAGGAAAAGAGATTACACGCAGCTTGAAACTAATGCATATTTTGATTGATCATGAATCGGCTGTCCAGTCATGTTATATTAGAAACATAATTAGCCGACTAGAGTTGTAAAAAAGCGGTCCCATCACTATTTTAAATAATTAGATGTACACACAAAAACTTATTTAGTATTAATGTATTCGGGACACGGATGACACAGCGACGCCACATCGTAGACTTTAAAAAGTGAAATAAAAAGCAGAAACACTCACCATAATAGTGGACCTACATATCTTGAATATAAATTAGCAATGGACAAAAAACCAAATACGTATTCACGCCTAAATAATGAAGGATAGACAGGCGTGGATAACATTAGATTTATCACCGAATGATTGTTATTCTGATTTTTTATAGCACGGATTACAGTAATTTTATTGCTGTAGAAGCTACAGTACATTTGATGGTATGCGGAGTGACGAGGTTGAGGATTAGTAAAAACTTCACCAAAAAACCGGCTAAGTGCGAGTCGGACTCGCGCGCGAAGGGTTCCGTACCATTATCATTAAAAATACAGTTAAATCAACCTATCTCAAAAACTATAAGAGATAATTTAATCAAACCAAAAATCATTGATAGAGTTTCTTAATATGCATAACATATTTTTTTTCTAGAATTGTATATACCAAGTCGTTTAAAAAATAGAGGGGGGGGGGGACACATTTTTCAGACTTTGACAGCTGATATCTCGAAAACGGTTCGCTTAAATAAAAATGTGATATATAAATTTTGATATCATTTTCAAAGACCATTCTATTGATACCTCACACGCTTATATACATGTAAAAAAAAATCTATCCCTCAGTTACATGTATGGAGGGCCCTAACCCCAATTTTTTTTTTGACTATATAGTATCATTATTTTGTAGCGGTCCATACAACACATATTCTTACCAAATTTCATCACTGTAGCATTTATAGTTTCCGAGTAAATCGGCTGTGACAGACTGACAGACGAATAAGTAGGTACTTACTCGTAAAGACGCAACGCATTATGCCATGTAAAGCAATAGCTCACTGACTTGACAAACTTTAGTCGATTTTTATTTGTTTCCTGAGAATTTTATAGGATTTCACACTATAAGATTACAGCAAAATAAAAATCCCACTTTACGTGTAAGCAAAGTATCTCAAAAAAAAACTTTACCAATTCGTCGCCGTGATTAATATTGTATACCTGTACCAAATTGCAAATTTCTAGTACTATCGAACGGCCAATGAGCTATGCTGCGGACAAACAGATAGACGGACAGACTGAGATGGCAAAAATATAAGGGTTCCTAGTTTACTACGGGATCCTAAACATGATATTATGGCTTTCAGCACCCAAATACTAAGGACCCAAAATAAGTTTGTGCTATTTAAAAATAATAGTTGAAATAGTGACTTGCTTGATGATACATACTTAAAGTATTATCACCATTGTCATCATCAAAATATCTGCCATTACATTACTACCCATTCGCAATGATATTCACAAAATGAGTACTCTCATAGTACCTAATTAGTCTTATTACCTTTAAACTTCAGACTACCTTTAAACTTAACTCCAATTCGGATTCCTTATCAAGCTCGTTCATTAATACGGTATTCCATCAACGGTACACGACACGCAAAATCTCAAAAGGATAATTAATTTAAATAAAAGAAAAAAAGAGGCCATAAATTAAGTAAGGCGGAAAGGGTCTGCATATCGAGACCTTTTAAGAAACCTGTACAGTCGAATGCCATTCCGAGGGCCATAGTTAAAATGCTTTAAGAATAGCTATTCATTAGCGGGTGCGAGAATGAGAATTCTTGGAGTACTCTGAATATTCCATTGGCTGGGCCTGTATTGTCTTTAGAAAAATGCCTTAGTCGGGTGCTAAATTATGTCCAGTCCATGTTACTCACACCGCCAGACATCCTAGTTCATTATAGGGTTTTAGATTCACGGGAATGGCTACAGTTTTGTTGGTGGAATGTTCGTTGTTAATTTATTCAATGGGTTAGGTTACTTGGATTTATGGAGGGAGTTTTGTCTTTAGATTTGCTTTGAGCTTCAGTTGTAAAGCTGCAGTTAGGAAATAAAAGTTATTCCTTGCGACTACAGTTAATTCGGAAATTTCTGTCGATACTTCTATTTTAACCGGAAAAACATAGATTAAAATTATCCGAGCTGTCTTCGTTTGTAGTTTAATCTTACCTCAATTTAATTTATGTAATTTTATAATTTGTATATCTATTATTATAGAATGCACAAGATGACTCAAACTGGAACGTACAGGTAAAATCAACATAGTTGGCATGAATGGATCGAGTAAGTGACAGAAAGTAGCTATGTGTGGATGTTAAAATGACAGTAGATACAGGTTGGTATAGCAGGGCCGCATGCACACAATGATAGATGTCATTCATTTCATTCATTCCATTCGTGCTAGCTTTAGTGAATTTACCTATACCTACAGCAATAGAAAGCCATGGAAAACGATGTCGTTCAGTCGTGAGTCACATTTGGTGTAGTATGCAATTACCTTAAATTAAATCAGCAGTAAGTATAAAAATACTTGTTCAGTGTACCACTTACAAGGATTTCAGTTTAATATATGTACTTATTTTTTACAGAATTTTGTGTTAACAATCTCAAATAAATGGTATTACAGGACGCAAACGATGATGTATATTGATAATATCATTTCAAAAATAATTACGCACATTATCTCGATAAAAACTTTTTAATAGTGTAAAAGTATTTTTCTAGTGTCGGTACATTAGAAAATACTATGATATGAATGAAAATGATTAATGAAATATATAAAAATAAATTAACTTTTGATTACAATCATTCCGTAATTAAAATTTGACTCAATCGTCGCAACAACCAAAAACGAAAGGACACCCGAAGCACTAAGAGCGTGTAAAATAATTCAGCATCCGGTCGGTTGCACAAAGTTTGCGCTTTGCATACTTAAACAAACCTTATCTCTGTATCGAATATCCGAAGATACTCGAGAAAAACGGGGCGAGAACCGAGATTCTTCACGCATTAGGACAAAATTAAGTGCGGTTATATGTTCCGCTGTCGCATTAAAATGCCCTTTGGGCTACTTAATGCACCGCTCCGCTCGGCGGCAGTATGCTGTATCTCAGGATATACAGTTTAATGATAAATGGGTTTCCATGGTTAGATCTATTCTGATTTTTTTCTAGTTCCATTTCCATGACTAGAAGTAATAGAATTAGAGAAATAATAAATACTACACAAATATAAATATAATATAAATTACGCATCATGCAATACTGTAGTAAAATAAAATTGGGTGGCACCCTTTATACCTACCTACTTACTTAGTTAAGATAATTTCAATTCGAGATTATAACTAAGTCACATGTAACCTTATAATATTTATTTGTAAGAAATACCTACACATTCGTACAGCTTTATTTTTTTTAAGCGAATAGCATTTTACAGATATTACTTTAAAAAAAACATATTTGAGATACCCATTTTTCTCATAGGGAACAGAAAAGTGCATAGGTACTTAGTGATGTCAAGTTGACCTTGCTTTGTGAATTTAAATTACGACCTGCATCCTTACTAGGTATAACAAACTACATACTACTAGAACTTTCACAGTAATGCCATCTCTTTCTTGTGTCAGGAACGAGCGAGATACACTGCGAAGATTAGTCGCTAGAGTATGTTTCAGATATCTGTGATTTTTTCTTGTTCATCTGGTGGACAGGCGAAAGTACAAAGCACAAAGTTTTAGAGATGCCATTGCTACAGGCATTGATGGTTTTTGTAACAATGTAATTTTTTTATTAATGATGTGATTCCTTACTACACATCTAGTACCATAGTAACGTAACAGTACATCGCGGACGCATGCGCTTTCATTATCTAACCGTATTAATTAGTCAGTAATGGGTAGACTATCGCCACACACTTGAGCTATTTAGATGCCATGAAACTAATCTTCTTTGCAATCGCGCGATCCTTATGTATGTGTGTGTAATCAATGTGAATTGCGATGAAAATGGTGAAAGATTGTTGTTGTTTCCTTCAAAAGTTTCGAATCTCTCCTACAAATTAGCATTACGATTCTGAAGCATTCAAACAGTGACATCGTTCAGTTTGCCACTGTTTGAATTTCGAAGTATATTTAGACGATTCTTGTAACATTACATTATTCTTTTTAAGATTCGATTACAACACAAAATTAGATTTGGATAGAAGAAACAAGTTCATTCATTTGTATGGCGGCCGAGCGTGTCAGATTTTGTACAGAAGTTGTGACTTGCCTGTAATTTTAAATATGTCTCAGACCTTTGAGTATTCATATTTTTTTGTGTTGTTGCAATTAATATTACTTAAGGAGGCATTAGTAATGTTTTCGTTCACTTCAATTTACAAAATTTGACGCCCGAAAGCTGCAATCTGCGATTAAGGACGGACAACTCAGTAGATTTTACTGAGTTCATTTGACACGCTAAGTAGATACGTTTGCTTGATCTATGGTACGAGGGCGGGATGATAAATAACTAGCCTAATAAATAAAAGGGTATAAAAGTGTAAAAAAAAATATTTTATTTTTCGACGTAGTCTCCTTGTAGCTCAATGCACTTATTCCATCTTCGTTCTAAAGCTGCAATACCCTCCTTAAAATGACTTCTTTCGAGGCCTGCAAAATACTCCTCTACAGCGGCTATGACGTCATCATTGGAGGCAAACTTCTGTCCACCCAAAAAAGTTTTGAGCTTAGGGAATAGGTGAAAGTCTGACGGTGCAAGATCAGGCGAATAAGGCGGATGGGGCAACAAATCGTACTTGAGTTCGTTGATTTTTGCCATAGCTTTAATACATGTGTGAACCCTGGCGTTGTCTTGATGAAAAATTATTTTTTTCTTGGATAAGCCTGGTCGATTTTGCTAAATATTTTCATGAAGCTTATCTAAAAGATTTGCGTAGTATTCTCCATTTTTAGTTTGACCTTTGGGAAGGTAATCTATCATTAAAATTCCATTTGCATCCCAAAAAACGGAAGCCATCACTTTTCCAGCTGACTTTACATACATAGCCTTCTTAGGAGCTGAACACCCAGATTCTGTCCACTGTTTTGATTGGATTTTTGATTTTGGCGTGTAGTGGTGAACCCACGTTTCATCGGTTGTAACAAATCGACGCAAAAAATCTGCTTTATTCCCTTGAAAACGACTCAAACATTCCTTCGAATTTTGCACCCGAATTCTTTTTTGATCGTGTGTAAGCAATCGCGGCACCCAACGGGCGGATAACTTTTTCATATTTAATTTTTCACTCAGGATATGATGTACCCGTTCTTTTGACATACCTGTAGTGTCAGCTATTTCAGATAACTTTAATCGCCGATCGGCCAAAACCAAGTCATGTACTTTGGAGACCATTTCCGGACTCGTAGCGGTTTTCGGTCGTCCAGGGCGGGCTTCGTCTTGGACACTTGTACGACCGCGTTTAAATTCAGCCACCCAGTTTTTTACGGTGGCATAAGAAAGTGCACATTCGCCCAAAACATTCTTTAGCTCTTCATGTATATCCATCCCCTTCATACCCTTCATATAAAGAAACTTTATCACAACTCTTTGTTCATTTTTATCCATGTTGAAAACAAGCGACACAATAAATTTTCAAATAATAGAAAAATAATAAAATATTCCCGCCAACAAATTTAAATTTCGAACACAGATAGCCAGAGACACGGTAATAAAAATGAGGCAGGTTTTTTTTTTAATTCTATCTTTTTAAATGGCTAAGGCTAGTTACATATCATCCCGCCCTCGTATATATGACATCTGTGGATTACAACATGCAAACTTTTTATCTCTGCCATGCCACATATTCAATTTTGTGTGAAAAACATAGTAAGGGCTATAGATTTATGGTGGCGAGTTTGCGTGTGTCGGCGCCAGGTGGCGGTAAACGATGGTAAATACATTCGAACGGCCACGATGCGACAATTTATTATCCTGCGATTGTATGAAATTCTTTTGTGTTATAATCAACCGATTTATTTTATCAACATTTTATAATAAATTGAAAAAATCATTAAAGCTCCATTCTGTATATATTATTATGTTTATCGTCTGTATATTTTAGGATGCCTATATTATACATAAATATAACTTTAACCGGTAGCGTACCATGCTGGAGTGTAAAGGATGTAAGTGTATCGGTTTTACTCGATATGCATTCTATATGCACTGATATTTTGGAGGGATTACTTTTGTGATATATGACATATTTAATTATATAATTAATTTAATAGTACATTGGATTGATTCGTTTATTTTATTCTACTACGTTAACTATATCATTATACGTTTACTTTTAGTAATACCATAATGTCAATTCTATTTACAAAGTCTTATTGACAACATGAATTAATGTGTGTCTGTGCATGTTACGGTGTAGGTAATGGTTTTTTTTTCATTTATTAATCCTAAGATCAATATTCTACACAATTGTATTGAAATGATTGCGATGGCCTGCCGTACTTATAGAGTAAAGCCTAAAGTTAGCGATACTTGCAAAGTCATGGTACGGCTACAAAAAATTGATTTAATTACATTCATATAGACGTTAAAAACCTAGAACAATAAAAATGGCGAACAAAATTAACTTTTATTGTTTTGTAATCTAACACTCATATAAAGAACATCGGATCCACACGGTATTATAATATTTAAATATTTGCTTAAATATAAAAGTTCGTTCGCTTTTAGTAAAAAATATATCCTTAGTTAAAACTGTATTTAAAGAAAAACTAAACTTTTGATAACAATATTTTGTTATAATATTTTCTTCGGTTACCGCGAGATAAAACTTTGAAAACTAACTATCCTTTCTTATTTTGATGGAGGTAGATCTATCAAATTTTCTCCATTTTCAGTTGCCCGCAGACCACAAACCCTATAAATTATTCAATACGTCGGGATGAAGTTAAAAATTAATATTCGCGAGTTTATCCGTTTTTATAGTTTTATTTAATATTTGTGTAGGATCGGAACATAAGAAGATGAGTGGAATGGAGCGTATGTGTTAGAGAAGGATGGCAGATGGTGCGAGAGGGAAGGGAGAACGATGTGAACGGTGAACAAACGTACAGTCAAGGGCATTAATATATATACACTTCTCCATACTGATCCCTTACAAATGTGTCTATATATTAATGCACTCGACTGTACGTGGTGTAAGATGTGAAAGATGTAAAATAATTAGGCTGGAAATAAAATAAAACTAAAATTAACGAAGATACGCATTTTACTCATAGGCAATACAGAATCCCACATTTGTATATCAATCTTTTCGTAGGTTCACTACGTGTATTTCATATTTGCTATTTATCTATTAATTTTCTTTAGTCAATTCAACTTTTTACACTACACGAAAATAGATAGCCTAGGCAAAAATACGAGACTCAGGACGACCTAAGATTTACGATTCATCAGTTACATGCATTTACCTCAAAAATACAATTAGATCGATATTGTCCTCTTCGACGAAACAAAAAGGTTTAAAAATAGTTGATTCAAAACTAATCAACGGGAATTTAAGTAGCCATGCGCATCGACTCACACTTCCTTTCTGCGACTGCCAACCAAAATCCCGTACCTACATAACTTGAGAAATTACAAAACAATTTATCTCAGACATGGTGAGTCATTGTTTAAAAATGTCGTAAGCGACAGCACTTTTGTATGGACTTAAGACGTTTTGTTGGATAGGTTGCGTGGCGAGTCGATTAGCTACGAGCATTGTGGTCAATTAAAATGGTGGACGAGTTGGCATCTAGGGGTAAGTCGTGCGACACCGGGTTACGCTTGGGAAACGAAAATAGTCAAGTTTAATATAAACCATGGGGTGAAGGATTCTGTACAGTCGCCGGCAAATATATCGGAGCGATCAGGGTCACAAATATACTTTTCTCAAACATGCAATGAAATATTATTGTCTTTACGTTCCTTAAAATAGACTCGGAAGTATCGCTTTTAGGGCGCAGTAACTCACTGGGATGGAAATGGAATTTTTAAAAGTGGAAAAGTGTCATGAAACTCCATTTCCATCCCCCATCTTTGCAGGCCTAGGCCTGCAAAGTAGCTTTTTTTCAAATTTCGACAACATTGTCATTATTTTTTTTGTATTTCATTGTATGTTTGAGAAAAGCACTACACATTCCTCGGCGTGAAAACGGCTTTCCGGCCTCGCTCGCACGCTCGGTCGGCCGTACATACTAACTTGGCCGGAAACCCTCATTTTCCCGGCCTCTGATGTAATGTACTATACTACTTACTAGATGGGCGCTGCGACTCGACATGAGTCTTGGCCTCCGACACAAGAGCACACCATTTCATTCGATCCTAGATGCTTAGCCAAGTTGCCAATCGCTAGCGCTTAGTAGCGTATCGTAGTTTTCCCTCTCTGTCACGCTTTCATATTAGTGCGTCAAAGACAGTTAGCTGCCTTTCGCTTACGATTGACGATGAAGCGCTAGCGATTGGCAACTTGGCTAAGCACCCTGAGCAGTTACATGCCAGTCGTCACCAGCACCCAGCTCGCGCAGGTCCGCTTCGACCAGGAGTGAGATTTTTGAATTTCACCGATGATATTGAGATCACTGATGACTAAAATTATCACCTGTAATTTGAAGTCACTGTTTTCAAAATGCCGTATTTTTGATTCTCACACGTTCTTTACCAACATGCAGACATTGTACAATGTAAGACATAGACAATTAATAAATAAATAAATATCGTGGGACATCTTACACAAATCGACCTAGTCCCACGGTATAAGCTCAATTAAGGCTTGTGATGTGAGTACCAAGCGACGATATATATAATAGATAGATACATATAGATACTTAAATACATAGACAGCCATGACCAAGGAACAAATATTTGTGATAAATAAATACACAAATAATGCCCTCGCCGGGATTCGAACCCGGAACCTCCAGCTTCGTAGGCAGGGTCACTACCAACTAGGCTATGGAGGCTAACAATTATCCTGTTACGTTCCTTTTTGCGCAGATGTAGTAGGGTTGCCCTTAATATCGGTTTTTGTTTTTCATAACGATATATAGTTAGCCGTTTTAGAAATAATGACTCTACAGAAGTTTATCCTTTACCCACGGAACTCTAAAATCCAACAAAACTACTGGGCTTCACTCGTAGAGCACCGAACTATTAAAAATGTCGATGGCTCGCTTCCGGTGTTTTTTATCTGGACCGAGGGCACATGATGGGATAAATTTAAACTGGATTCGATGGTGTTGATAATGGTCTAAAACACTTAAAATAGTTTATGTTTTAAGTGTTAGAGTTGGAGTAGATATGTGAAGTCATTCATGGCAAATAAATAAATAAATATCTGGGACATCTTACATAAATCGACCTAGTCCCACGGTAAGCTCAATTGATGCTTGTGATGTGGGTACCACGACGATATATATAAGATAGACACATACAGATACTTAAATACATAGACAGCCATGACCAAGGAACAAATATTTGTGATAAATAAATGCACAAATAATGCCCTCGCCGGAATTCGAACCCGGAACCTCCAGCTTCGCGGGCAACTAAATGAAGTTTCTCTTTCTAAAATCTTAATGGGTTTTGTAGAAAGGCCCTAGCTATACATATTACATACCGTGTAACACATTAGCAAATATATTTTTACGTTAATACTAATATCAATAATTTTAACTTGAAATGTACATGAACGTGTGGTTTAAGATATTAAGTTCGTAATAAAACCAAGACTGTGTTCTTAAAGAGCATGATTATGGAATAAATTTTGTTTAGATTCAACTGACAATTGCGTTCTCATAATGTTTGAATATTATAAATATCAGGCTTGTGTTATTAATAAAGGTGCATTTAGACCATTCGCTCATTCTATCTCCCACTCTACGAAATCAACGAGTTTCGACAAATCGACATTGTATAATTAATTATTTATCGACTTATTCGTATTTAGACGGATATTTTGACATTGAATTATAATGTTAGCCAATAATTGCTTAATAACGCCATTGAAATTGTTTTTTTTTGTCACAGAAGCACAATCACACCCTGATATATTTGTATAGGTACCTTGTAGGGCAAAAAGGGGAGTACTTGGCATTTAGTTATGTAACACCTGTTTGTAACACCACCCTCTTTTAGACAAATAAATATTTTGACTTTCACGTTTTGTGTAACGAACGCATTTCGTAGAGCAGGGGATAGAAGGAGCGAATGCTCGTTTGGTCTAAATGCACCTTAGTAGGAAACACTTCTACTTTTCTAGATAATGCTTCAAGCAATATATAACATATAATCAGACAAAGTAACTGCTTCTTGTTAAAATTACTGAGACACTATTAAATCTTTAAAACAGTAAGTCAGCAAATAAAATTAAACAGCAGTAAAAATAGTATAAGCAGTAGAGCTACAGTAAAAATGCGAAAATCCGGTCGAAGCTAATTAACAACACTAAAGTACAACAAGTCATATATAAGTATTGTGTAGTCCAAGCAATACGGTTCTTACCTATACCATTAATTTAAATAGTAGATGTCATTTTATTTAAGCGTGCAACTTTTGTGAGTAGTTTGATGCACACATAACCAATACAATTTTATATAATATGCATTATACCACGTCGTAATAATAACTCTAAATAAATCTTGTTTGCATACTCGTATTTGTAGCGTTTGTTTTTATTGTACGTCATTCTTATCAAAATAGTAGAAATACAAATAAAAGCAATATCGTGATGGGATAAAATGTTTATTGCTAACTGTGTATACTTTAAGAATAATCTCAAAAACATTTTGTTGTGTAAAACCTTAACAATAAGCACAACGGTCTCTTTAAGAACGAGTAGGTATTTATACAACACAAGCTAGTAAAAAAAATCAAGTTCTTGACAAGCCGATACGACCTTCAAAATTTTAAATGTAAGTGTTAATTTTATACTGTATGAGGTCTCCTGGTTTGTTTTACATGTCACAAAAAACAGACGCGATTAGAGTTCCAATAAATAATCACCAAATTCAAAATTTAAAAACAACCAACTTCAACCGATTTTTCCAAGATTCTATCATTTGTGGTTTCCATTATTGGTTTCCTTGCAAATTTTTGTACCTACCTATAAATGAATGAAAATTACCAAAAGTGCCATACATGAACCTAAAACATTTGAAGAGACCCCTCGATTTCTCCAAGATCCCATCACCAGACCTCAACTTGGTGCCAACGGGACCATCATACATGTTCAATCACAAAAAAAATCGGTTCACGATTCGCGAGATAATCGGGAGATATCGGGTAACATACCATTTGTCATTTGTCAGCCTCCGTAGCCTAGTTGGTAGTGATTCTGCCTACGAAGCTGGAGGTTCCGGGTTCGAATCCCGGCGAGGGCATTATTTGTGTATTTATTTATCACAAATATTTGTTCCTTGGTCATGGCTGTCTATGTATATAAGTAGCTATATGTATCTATCTATTATAATTATATATCGTCGCCTAGTACCCACAACACAAGTATTGAGCTTACCGTGGGACTAGGTTGATTTGTGTAAGATGTCCCAAGATATTTATTTATTTATTTATACATACAAGAAAAAAATGATCAGTCGAATTGAGAACCTCCTCTTTTTTTTGTTAAAAATAGTCCTCATTGATTATTGTATCTGGTCGTCCTCATCAGAACATGTTTACTCAAGTAAATTAAAGATTACAAGCTATCACTGACAGCACAAACCCGAGATGGCCTCCGTAATTTTGCACATTAAATCACCTAGATTACTACTCAGATCTAAAAGGAACTAACAGCCACCATTGTTACTTGTAAATATTTCATTTTGGTTTTGTTTTTGTGCCCCGTTCATGTTAACATGACTATGCTGTGGATAATGTGAGGAATTAGTCAAGTTATGCAAATTGTGACTTGGACATGTGAAGGCAAAAAGCTAAAATATGGGATGAGCGTTATCTATGTAGAAAATGCACCACAGTGATTATCTTTCGTGGAGTGAATTAGTAATGAATAAGACTAATAAGTATAATATATTTTTTAAATAATAATGTTGTCACTATCACCATGAATGAACCTGACCATGAATGAACCCTGTAAAGTGTTCGAAACGTCGGGATGTAGGTAATTAAAATCCGCGATATAAGTCCGTTATAATAGCTCTATTTCACAATATTGTATTAAGCTATGTTTAAATAATTGCTGCGATAAAGTTGCAACAAAACCATCCGATACTTTGTCAGCCTCCGTAGCCTATTTCGTAGTGACCCTGCCTACGAAGCTAGAGGTTTCGGGTTCTAGTCCCGGCGAGGGCAATATTTGTGTATTTATTTTTCACTAATATTGCTCCTTGGTCGTGGCTGTCTATGTATTTAAGTATTTATATTTATCTATCATATATATTATATTATACATATGTATAGTTCAGTGGCGTGCACAGGGTTTTTAGTTAGGGTAGGCAATTTTTTTTTATCTGAGCAACAAACAATATTGACCATCGCATTGCAAACTCACAAGTGGATAGACTTTAGTAAAGTAAAAGAGTCTAGGTATAGCTTGCGACAATAACTAAAGGTGATATCAGACGGTTCATTTTTCGTTCATTTTTTCGTTTCATTCGGCATCTTTCACTTAAAATGACACGTCTGACCACGGAGTGAAACAAAAGTGCCGAATGAATTCATTAGTGAACCGATCCAACAATGTTGGATATTTTCATTCGGCATCTTTCACTCGCACTCCGAATGAACGGAAAATGAACAGTTCATTCCGTCTGAACACGGAATGAACTGTTCACTCGGATTCGGCCGACCGTTGCTACTCGAGCGTTTAAATCTATCGTCTACCGTCCAATTCGTTTTTAAAAGTATCATCGTATTTTCGTTAAAGTAATTTTGCAATTGATTGAGGGATTGAAGTGTCACTGACCACTATTTGATAAATATTGATGATGAGCAGCAGCGTCATCATAGTGGACACATTACTGCGATCGCCAATCCGCTTGCCCAGCGTGGCGATTATGGGCATTTACCTCCTAATGCGTTTATACGCATAGTTAATAGGAGAGGCCTACGTCCAGCAGTGGACTATCACAGGCTGATGATGATGATGAATTTTGCAATACGACAGGAAAAATGGTTTTCAAGTGGAACGAGCAAAACACTTTGTTATTTTTGGAACACTTCAAAAATTATCAACGTTTTTTTTTGTTTCTTTTTTGTCAACTCCTTGATTAAATGATCACAAACTAAACTTATTCCTCGAAACACGACTTCATTGGACGCCATATTGACAGAAATGTGGAGTGAATGTTCATTTCTATGTCATTCCAGCTTTGCTGTGTGAACATGGAATGAAACAAAAATGAAGCATTCACGCGAGTGAACATTCATCCGAGTGAACCGTCTGATATCACCTTAAGTCTTGTATCTCGACCGCCGACTTTTGTTAACGTCCTAATGCTTTTCAAATCGCTCATGTTTTCTAAAGAAGAGTGAGAGGTTTTTAAATATGCGTAGCATTAATCATCGGTGAATTCGAAATATAAGTGCAATACCTAACGAGTGAAATAGCTAAAATGCAATGTTCATTAATGCTATATGTACAATTTCCGAGTACAGAATACATCGACTTTTGAAATAATTACACGTACCTGTACTAACTTCTTTCGTTTTATTGTTAACTTGCTAAATCTGCCGAAAATCAACTTCGTAGACACGCTAGACATACAGCAGTCACCATCAACTAACTAGATATTCACAATTTATTCTCATAGCATAATTCCGTCACGCACAGTCACAAGTCACAACACTTACATGAAAATAAACGTAACAAAAATCGCTCAGAACCGAATTGTATCAATATAACAATGAATGAGTTTTGTTTTGATAGATTTTCTATTGATTAACCTCAAACCTGTATCGCAAAAATCAAAACAGACTGTTTGTAAACAAATAAACCTGACAGAATGTAATGCCTCTCACTTCAAGTAAAAATCGCAACATAGGAGAGTTCTTAAAATTAGTCGTATTACATCTCGAGGCTCGGTAAGTCAGAGAGAGACCGACATTGGCCGTCCTTCTCGCACGTATGGTGCCTAGGCGTAGCCTATTATTTTGATTGTGTGCGTATATTTTCTATCTTCGTGTGCACTGGGCAAGAATATGTATATAGTTCACGGACATGTCTACACAAACGCACTGTGTGAGTGTGTGTGTTTTTGTAGGCTCTGATCGCCGTTGCCTTACCTCTAATGGGGCTTGGGCAGCCGCGCGCTAGGCTAGATAGCGCGCGCGCAAATTTAAATCGCCGCGAGCTCCTTTAATACAGGGTGTTTTTTTTTCGACCGTTCAAATTCTACGTAGTGAATGTGTAGGTCATACTGACCAACTTTTACTATGGGGACAAAGTCGAAATCGCGAAAAAAAAATCAGCTGTTGCATACATTTCGGCCGGCGTAATGCCGCCAATTTGTATGAAACAGCTGATTTTTTTTGGTGAGTATGACCTACACATTCACTACGTAGAATTTGAACGGTCGAAAAAAAAACACCCTGTATAAATATTTATGTGAATTTCTTTCAGAAAACATGACAAATTATTATAATGAAGACGAAAAAGTATATGTAGATGTTGTTCTGCTTGGGTAGGCAGTGCCTATTTGCCTATATGGAGTGCACGCCACTGGTATAGTTAGTGTATGTATACCCACATCACAAACTTACCGTCCGACTAGGTTCATTTGTGTAAAATGTCACCAGATGTTTACTTATTTATATTATAACTCTCTTGTTTGTTGATTTGGTGCAAATGCCCATTATCATTTGTCCTTCAAAAATATTTTTTTTTACCGTGAATTCCACAATTTGCATTTATTATTACGTAGTTAATATAAAGCTTAATATCCTGACCAACATTCAAGTAGGTAATTGATAAATTCCTTTCAAGCCTAGCAAATGTCACATTTCATAAAGCCTACATTTGAACAGGCTGTTCAAGTCGAAGCCCACCATGGGGCTATCTGCCCCGACACGGAAAGAAGGTAGCGACAACTACCGTTTGGTTTAATTACATTGCCGTTATACCGTCATCTATCGCAGCGATCCTGCTGTGGTGACTACAAATGTGGGACTATGTGGGACTTGAGAAAAAGTGGATAAAATTATAAGTATCATTTCCGCAGGCCTAGCTAAGATGCCATTTTGCAATCGTATACGATAAGCGACAAGTAATAAATGTATGAAAATGACAGATTCGTACGAAGTCACGTGATCATATCCATAGATTATTACGAATTGGTTGGTGAACTCTTTTTCTACAAATCAAGTAACTATGTAAGTAAAAGTGAGCTGGATGCTATTTTCCACTGAACGCGACTGAAAAAGAACAAATATGTACTCGTAGTTGGTACATAATCCACTGCATTATATTACATTTTACTAGAGAGTACTGATATATATGTTTTGAAAATGCTCATAATATCTATGAACTATTTGATGGTATTTTTACACCTACAATAATTCATGAACGCAATGAATATTACACCTTTACCTACTTAACTCGTAGTTTAACTCTCAAAATACTTTTAAAGAATATGAAGCGACCTTTATCTTATCTTTATAACAAATAATTCTTTATTTTTATGTGTGAATTGTCACAGGGTTATAAAATTACTTACATGAAAAGTTCTACTCAGATATTTATGCTTAACTCAAATAAACATCGTCATAAAACCGTAACTTATTCTCATATAAACTTTATAAACCGTCGATCGTTTTTTACGGACACAACCAACCGGTTTACACTTGTCGATATTCTCACGACAAATATCAACAGTGAAACCTGAAAGCTTTAAAATTGCACAGAAATCAGGCCAATCTGTTTACCGGACTTGCATAAAAACCGTATCCCGCAGTGAAATGCATAAATTATGGTCACAGCAATCATGTAAATGTATCAAATCTGACTTACACAGTTTTACTGGACCGCGGTTGGTTTGCGGGCCGCTAAATCGATTGAATCCACTTACCTGTAGTCGTACCATTGGAAAGTAAAGTAAAGGATATGTTAGGTTTTACTCGATGCGTAATAATAATTTATTTCAGGCAGTGCCCATATAAAAGTTAGTTAGTTACATTACATTATATGCGGGAATGCTGCTAGCATTCTCGGCACGTTTGGGCCGGGTGGTAGCCGGAACAAGGTTTAGGTCTTTAAAGTTAGTATGATTTTAGATTTAGTTTAATTTTTATTATTTAAGTCATATTGTTTTTGTAATGCATTAATTATTAACGGTTTTATTAATAAATTATATTATATTACATATACATTTCAATTTATACAACTACAGTTAGTACTAACACATCAGCATCATCATCATCAGCCTATGTTAGTCCACTGCTGGACGTAGGCCTCTCCTATTAACTATGCCTATAAACGCATTAGGAGGTAAATGCCCATAATCGCCACGCTGAACAAGCGGATTGGCGATCGCAGGAATGTGTCCACAATGATGACGCTGCTGCCCATCATCAATCTTTTATTAAATAATGGTCAGTTACACTTCAATCCCTTAGTCGACTCTTACGACACCCGCAGGAGGAGTTGGGGTGGTGACAAATGTATTCTTACTGTCGTCACCACACGGCTTAGGTTTTACTCGATGCGTAAAGCATTCTCGCGCTCACACTTGACATATTGGAGCGAGCGCGATGGATAAAGAAACCTAACGTCACCGATAGTTGCAAAGTCATGGAGTACGATTTTTGAATTTCACCGATGATATTGAAATCACTGGTGACTAAAATTATCACCTGTGATTTCATGTCAATGTTTCCCAAATGCCGTATTTTTTATTCTCACACGTTCTTTACCAACATGCAGAAATTGTACAATGTCAGTTATAAATAATTATTCTGTTACGTTTCTTTTTGCGCAGATGTAGTAGTGTTGCCCTTAGTATCGGTTTTTATTTTTCATACTACCTATAACTTATTTAGGTTTAGCTTAAGCGGTCGAACGTAAAACGGAGTGTTAATGTCATTTGAAAAGAAAACTAAAGTTTTGAAAGATGGCAGATGTCACTAAGTCAGCTGTCAAAAATAGTCACACGGTGATTCCAAATCGAGTGAGTGGGGGCACTCGTAAAGCGATATCATAGGTATGACAATTCTAGTCACCGATGACATTTCAAAAATACGATCTCAAGGGAAACCACTCGTTTTCGGTGAGAATAAATCACTGGTGAAATTCAAAAATCGCACCCATGGTACGGCTATTGCCTTAATAACAGGCTGTACGTTTACTTAGACTTTCTTGATGTAGGTTTTACTGACAGTGTTGCAATAAGGGCGTGGCCTGGTTTACTGCTTGCGTTTAGCGTTTTACTAGTAGTTGCTGCTTTAAAAAACACGGTAAGCGATTATGATGCTTTACACTGTAGTCGAATAAATATTATGACTATACCTAGATATTTTTCTATGGCGTGTGGTGAGAGCAGTAAGAATACATTTGTCACCACCCCAAATTCTCCTGCGGGCGTCGTAAGAATCGACTAAGGGATTGAAGTGTCACTGACCATTATTTGACAAAAGATTGATGGTGGGCAGCAGCGTCATCATAGTGGACACATTACTGCTATCGTCAATCCGCTTGCCGAGCGTGGCGATTATGGGCATTTACCTCCTGATGCGTCCATACGCATAATTAAAAGGAGAGGCCTTCTTCCAGCAGTGGACTATCATAGGCTGATGATGTTGATGATGATCGTGCAAAAATGTCATCGACGCGAGACTTCGAAAATTACCTATACAAATTTCAAGGTTCACAGCAATAAACTTTAGCCGTTAACCGATTGTATAAAAATCGAAAGCGTAAATGTGAAAATAATAAATTTCAATGTGAACGGATACTAATAATGGCTTTATTTATTCAAACTTTCACGGGTTTTATACATTATTTTTAATTAACGGAACGCAATTACGATCCGCAGGTAAAGACTGTTCGGAAACAGTAGAATCGCAGGTAAAATGGCAATTCAAATTATGATTTTTAATAGGTAACTGCTACTGGAATAAATCAGACTAGCGCACCTTCCAAAGACAAGACTAAAGTGATTTGAAACTAAATGAAATATAATTTATTAATGACAAGCACAGTAGATAAAGTCATAATTAACATATAAACACAAAAGTTTGACTTTGACTGACCCTGCGGTAGACCAAAAAATGGCTCGAAGTCGTGAAGGCTCACATGAGCTTAAACGGGCTTACAGTAGAAAATGCCCAGGATTGCGCAACGTAGAGGAAAGGTAGTAGGAAAGCAGACCCTGGGAAAGCCGGGATAACGCTAGGAAGAAGGAGATTTACTCGTAGCTGCTAATCTTCAGCAGTGGACGTCTTTCGGCTGATATGATGAATATGATGATGATGATCTTGGCTAGGCTTACTCATCTGCTCCATCACAATTTGACTCGAAAGTCTAGTTTTTCGCATATGAAAGGTTAAAATTCAATTTTGCGTGCCGTGACTAATTACGTACAAAATTGCAATTTAAATTGAGTTGGTAAGTAACTCTTAGGTAATTATTTCAATTTCATCAAGATCAAAAAAACAATAGTCATCTCACTGTTTCTAGGAAACCTTTTTCAATTAAGTTTTAGCATTTTAGGCGATTGTCATGCTTCGCGCACGTACAATGATGACGATGTGAATGAACTGATTAGTCCTGGTTTAACATTCATTCCTGTTTTTTGCGAACTTTTGCTTTCCGAGAATAATCATTCAGTCAATCGGTGGTCTTTGTGTAATTCGTCTCGATACATTTTTTTATTCATAAATCCAAGTCGTTCTTTCGTTGATTCTTTGCCAAGCAGGTGTATTGAGAATTATTCAAGTTTTTTTTAAACTATTAATGGAAATTGCTAGAGTGGAGACCACGGTTTGGCAAACGCGATGTAGGACGTCCACCCACAAAATGGACAGACGATCTTGAAGATCGACGGGAGACGTTGGGTGCAGGGTGCAGGTCGCTTCCAACCAATGTATGTGGAAGTCAGAAGGGTAGGCCTATGTTCAGCAGTGGACGTCTTATGGCTGTAATGGTGAATGGTATTTGCGATTCATGAAGTTGGTCTGGCAATGAACTCGAAAATAACTTACTGTTAACCTATGTATGCTCACTATGCCCAGACTACTTTCTGGGCTCCAGGACTAGTATTTCGTCTGGACCATACGATGAATACAATAGGATTCTATCGTATTCATCGTATCATCATCAGCCTATGATAGTCGACTGCTGGACGTAGGCCTCTCCTATGAACTATGCGTATAAACGCATTAGGAGGCAAATGCCCTTAATCGCCACGCTGGGCAAGCGGATTGGCGATCGCAGCTGTGTGGTGACGGCAGTAAGAATACATTTGTCACCACCCCAACTCCTCCTGCGGGTGTCGTAAGAGTCGACTAAGGGATTGAAGTGTCACTGACCACTATTTGATAAAACATTGATGATGGGCAGCAGCGTCATCATAGTGGACACATTCATCGTATGGTCCAACCCAAATACTAGTTTTGGGTCAAAATGGACATACATGGGTTAAGTTTGGGCTCATTAGATTCCTCTTAATGGACACTAGATATAAATATAGTTGACGATAAAAGCTGACATCGAAAATGAATTTTTCGACAAAAAAATACCTGGTATGGTAATGAATTTGTATAATCTCAGCAACTTATAAATGACATCATGATCACCGTTCATCAGCCCGTACGGCAGTCAAATCAAATCTTCCATTACATGCCACCCTTCCAATCCAAAAACGACATATCAACCTTTTAGCTCAGTATCCTTATATCCTTTTACTTCTGAGCTGGTAGCGGTGACCAGTCAGTCAATAAAAAGTCATGTCGTTTGAGCTACCGATGTCACCCGAAGATAACGGGATGAAGAGTTAATTCGATACAAGCTTTGAATCAAGTATAAAGTCTAATGCGAGCCGACGGACCGTCCGATTGGCTTATGACAGCTGGACATGTGTTTAGGGTTCCTTAGTTATATAATTACTTAAAAATGTGATAACTTCGGAGTCTGCCTGTGACCACGGGTGTAACGTCATGCCCGAAATGTCAGGATAATAATATATCCCGGTAAACCCAAAGTCCCGTTGTCGTTAAAATATGAGTGATAATCGGGAAAGTATTTACGTAATCAATATAAGTGATAACTTGTAGAATATTATTTTAGAACGATTAAAAAACGGTTCCAAATGGAAGTATTAACACTAGAAGATTTAAAGCTAACATGGTAATTTACATGAATGTGAAGATGGCATTTGCAACAACGATATTGGTTATATTTTATATAATAATAGGTACTAAAAAAGTCTCCACACGATGTGAAATGATAAGGTTACCTAGTTTTTTTAGATCTCAAATTACATTGATATCGATCACAAAGTAATTCGTAGATACATTTAAAAAATGCAAAATCTTTTATAAAAAAATGACCGCATAATACGGAACCTTCAATTATTGAACTGACTCGAACTTTTAATTTTTAAAGCTTCTGGTAAGATGTCATATCAGAAATAACAATTAATAAAGTATTTCTCTTGACTTGAGTAGCTCAACGGGTTTCTATGCATTCCGAATACTTCCTACTGAAATAGTATTAATTATCATTATTATTTCGGCATGAAATGACAATATAACTGTAAAAGTTAAGCCATATTACCTTTACCAACCATCGCTCTAAAATTCTTTCACCTTAAAGGCATCCACAGTTTTGTGAACTTACCTACACTCCGCGCTCCGCAGATATTGGTTGGAGGCTATTCGAACTTTGAAAATTTCAATTAATTTTATATGATATTTCTGTACTAGAAATAAAGATTATTAATAGCTAAAAGCACAAAATTAATATAATCTCTAATCGGTCAGTCTACTGGTCACAACGGAAGAACAGCGCTGGCCAAGGTGCGTTTAAACCAAAAGAGCATTCGCTGTTCTAGCGCCCGTTCTACGAAATCAACCAATCACGTTTTGTGTACCGATCGAATTTCGTAGAGTGGGAGGCTAGAACAGCGAATGCTCTTTTAGTTTAAGCCAGCTACATGCTGAGTTGTGACACTTGTGACCCTTTTGAGGCAAGCTGTCGTTGTGTGCTTATTTGTTAATTGTGTCTCTCTCTGTCTACTGTGCTTGTCATTAATAAATATTCTTTCTTTGTTCTTTCTAATCTTGCCCAGCATTTTAACCTAACACATACATTCTTGTAGGATTTCTGTTAATTTTCACGGTTTTTGATGGAGAACAAAAAATCATGCCGGACGAAACATACTTCGATTTCGCACTCATTATTAGCTCACCTATCTACTTTTTATATTTTGACCAGTACCTACACGGAACCTAATCGTATCAAATCAATATAATTGTAAAGCCGACATTTTAAACGTTTAAATATGTTTCTCGATTTGCTGCAATTGTCTCAATTGACTATCGGCACCTAATGGGTCAGATTGTTTTTAAAGTAGCCCACCTGGTAATGACGGCTAAGTGTCTTGTAAAATGCTTTTAACTTTCGACAACGGTTCTGTTTTAGGAGATCCCATGAAAACATCTACTTTTTGTCGCTTACGTGTCGCTATGGTAGCTACGCTAGTAAAATATGTTAGCTACTAGGAAATACTGTTAATCTTAAAGCCTTGATATGTTATTCATCATCATCAGCCGATTGACGTCCACTGCTGGACATAGGCCTCCCCCAGAGAGTTCCACAAAGATCGGTCGTGAGCTGTCCGCATACATTGGACACCCGCAACCTTTTATCAGGTCGTTATGTCATTATTATACCGTAACTCAGCTTTTTTATTTAATTTTTCCAGAGTATTGAAAAACGAAGGAAAACATCGAAAGAAATTCGAAGGTGCATGTGAAGTTCCCAAACCGCTTAGGGCCAGCAGCGTGGAGATTATAGTCCAGTCCTTCCCGTATAATGAGAGGAGGCCTGTGCCCACCAGTGGGACATTATATAGGCTAAAATACTATATTGTTATTATTATTAAACATACAGTGTCGCTTATGACGTATTTACATGGAATGCTCCTTTAGGGTTTTTAACATTGCTCCCATTCTCATTACAGATAAAATATAAATAAAATAGGGTTATAATAAAATTAAACGACATTTATAGATTGCTGTAGTGGTTGGCTATTTACTTAATTGATAGATAAAAATTAGCGTTGAATATTTCCGGGAAAAATCCCGAACCCATTTAATTCATTCCGACATTTTCAACGCTAATTTAATTTAGTGATGCAAAATAGGTACTTTCATTAAATAATAATTTAGTCATGGAACCAGTAAATATGGATAACATCTTTATATATTTTTTTATTTACTACAAATAAAGTTAAGCTTGGTATTCTAAAGGGGAACTTACTTAATGCCAGGCAATCTCTTCTTCTTCTTCTGATGCCATGCCCTGACGGGCGTCGCGTCGGTGGCCACCGTTGCAAAATTCTTTCTGTTCTTGGCCAGTTCCGTGAGTGTAGCCGTGTCTTTAATATTTGTCCACTTCTTTACTATCTCTACCAGTTAGAAATCACAGTTTAAAAGCATCACACATCACACAATCATCAGACTTTATCAGTCCACTGTGGGATAACGGTCTCTCCTCAGCCTCTGCGTATGAATGCAATACAATGAGTGTAAGACTCACTATTTTATCGATAGCTTTAACGTATAAGGGTAATTTCTAAACTGTCAATAGTTCGTTCTTTCTTCGTTTCTAAATGACCCGTATTACGTTAAGGCTATTGATAAAATGGTGAGTCTACTCATATTTATAAGGATTAATAATTATAACTGTCAAAAGTTGATTCTTAGAAATCGCAGACTATAGGAGGTAAATGCCCATAATCGCCACGCTGGGTAAACGGGCTGGCGATCGCAGTAGTGTGTTTAAAAGCATACATATTTGAAATATACATTAATTACGGTACCCTTTCATTGCCCTTCGGCAGCTGCGTCGGAAACGTACCTTTATTGGCTGTAAACTACAATACGACTATTAAAAATATTGCTTAATAACTGGTTCGAGCAAAAACCATATAATGTAATCGTGGGTGGTACATGGTGGACATTAAATTTAAAATATTTACCCACTCTGGGCAATCAGCAATAGTGGAGACGTGTAAATTATAAAGACTGTTAAATATTACACCAAAATAAAAATGTCATGCTGAGACAATGAGACGCAAATTGGCC
This sequence comes from Thaumatotibia leucotreta, assembly GCA_025490895.1. Lineage (NCBI taxonomy): Eukaryota > Metazoa > Arthropoda > Insecta > Lepidoptera > Tortricidae > Thaumatotibia > Thaumatotibia leucotreta. Next base: position 15,787 of record JALPQI010003643.1, on the reverse strand, counting down.
TAGCTTCAGCAGAGTTGTTATTCGATTACTTTTGTAACTACTGTATTTATACTACACTACTACACTACAGTGATTGAAAACAGAAGAAGAAAAATGATAGGTAATTTACTTCGTCACGTTGACTTCATTAAAGTTTTGATCGAAGGAAAGATAGAAGAAAAAAGAAAAAGAGGATGACCACGAAGAGCCTACAAGGAGTGGGTCATTTTACGTCAGGTCCAATAACTTCGGAAGGCGTACGAGACATGTGCAAAAACGAAATTCGTAACTCGTGTTGATTTAAAACATCGCCACTCATTTCGAATTTCATGTTTTTCGCACTTGTCTCGTACGACGTTTTTTAGTACAGATGTAATGTATTATTTTAAAATCACGTTGCTGATCCAATGAAAATTAATCACCCATACAAAGTTTCCTACTTCAAAATATTGATACCTATATTATGCTATTTTACTATAAGACACATTGACGCGAAGCGTGAAATGTTATTAACATAAAACTTAGTGTTAAATAAACCAACAAAATAGAAGTCAAATAATATTTTGAATAAAATAACAGTCTTTGTCATTCACGGTCTCTGTCACCGTCTAATTAAGAATGAAAAAGACTATTAAGTTGTCAAATAGCGAATAAATAGGAAATTTATTGGAAATCGATAGCCAAATCGATACTTTCATTGACGTAATTATAGTTTAGAATAATTTTATTCCTTTACAATCTTATTGAATCTTAATTTCGTAGTTAAGATTCAACACTGTAACTTAGTACCTACATATTTAAATTATAAATATTGATGTAGCATAGTTGGGCCATGATTATCCAAGTTTCATTTGAACTATTACAATGCATGCAGTAACTTTTAAAGTTTATCAGTACAATTCTATTTTTTTTCACGTTGTTTTAGAAATATCATCTTCATCAGCCTAATATAGTCCACTGCTGGACGTAGGCCTCGCCTTTTAGTTAATAAACTATGCGTATAGACGCACTAGGAGATAAATGTCTATAATCGCTATGCTGGGCAAGCGGATTGGCGATCGCAGTAATGTCCCCTCTGATGACGCTGCTGCTTAGTAGGCACATAGGCGATTTTTTGATCACTATGTCCATGGGCCTCAGTTCCCGCTTTCCATCAGGTGAGCTAAGAGCTCTGTTGTCTACCTTCGTCACATAAAAAGACATGTTCCAAAAACCAACGCACGCGCATAAAACAACGCGCATAAAAAATAAATTTAACCCTTTAAATTATTAGTGTATGTCGATCGATGAACAAATACAAACGGTTTGTCCTGTGTGGAGCGTGCTCGGTTTATGGGCGCATAAATATAAGAGGATGGGCCGCCATGGGCTAAGGTTAGTCCTGAATTGGCCTGGGAGTTTAAGAGGCATTTATTTTCTCACAACAAAGCATACGTTAGTTTTGTCAGCCTCCTTAGGCTAGTTGGTAGTGGCCCTGCCCACGAAGCTGAAGGTTCCGGGGTATTGATATGTATCCATCTAGGTATTATATATATACCGTATGTAAATCTAATACGGGCGATATATTAAACCTGGCATGGGATCCATTAGTGTAATCATGGATTACGAGGTTAAGTTACTCTTAATTATGACCCCACAGATTATTTTTTAAAATTTACGGAGCAGTGTGTCGGTACAGATGTAGTGAGAAATGACTTGCCTTCGGAAACGTTCGTCAACGTCATGCTGTTTCAGTCTATCTCACTGAGACTGACAGTAATAGCTGTCATGCTACTTCAGTCAGACTCGGTGACACTGCCTGAAACAGCATGTGTTTACGAACGTTTCCGAAGTCAAGTAATTTCTCACTACACCTGTACGAACATTTGTTAATACTGATATGGCAGTTATGTCATCTGCTTTTGAAATTAGCTGTCAACGAGCGTTTAACTTGAGCATGTTGCTCTACATTGCGCGCCAAATTATTTTGTACTGATAATTTTGTAGCTCTAATTCTAAATAAAAGTTATCAAAATTCACTTATTTTGTTCTAAACTAACACTCGTTAAGAGCCTCGCCCTTATTAGACTTACACCCTGTATATCGTCGTCTGGCAGCACCCACATCACAAGCCTTAATTGAACTTACCGTGGGACTAGGTCGATTAGTGTAAGTAGATGTCCCAAGATATTTATTTTATTATAGAGTAAGACAGCGGTCCCAATCAAGAAAAACCCGAGCCCCACTCGCGCGCACCTCGCGTCCCAGAAACCGGTCGTCATTTTTATTCGCCGCTCGATTTCGGTAATTTTGTTTGCTTGTTCGTCTTTGGTTGGACATTAGCGGCCGGGTTATGTATTGGAAGTTGGATGATAATTATGACTGCACATGTTTACGCATTTAAGTATCAGTCTATATTTATACGTAGTACGTGTATGTTACATATTTGTATGTATGTATTGTTATACAGTCTGTCCCAAGGAGAATTGACCGGTTCCCTGTGGATACGCAACCAAAATGTATGAAAATGTAAATTTTTTTCGCGATTTCCTTGTTGGTCCCATAGCAAAAGTTGTACAGTATTACTTATACAGTGTGTCCCAGGAAACTGATCACTTCTCCCTGGGACACACTGTATATATCTTTGCTTGGTGCCCACATCACAAGCCTTAATTGAGCTTACCGTGGGACTAAGTCGATTTATGTAAGTTTTCCTAAGATATTTATTTAGGGTACCTAAAAGCACATAAGTACTACAGTAATCTTTGTACGGTTAGTAGAACTAGCGTACAAAGTACAACACAAACCACTTGCCTAATTTATCGTAGTTTTTAAAGCGAATCATATATTTTTCTATTGTATGTATTATGTATTTCGATCTTAAGCGATCGCTTCGTATTAACAACAATTCCTTACTCCCAAACAATAACATTTTACACAACAACCCGTCTAAATCGAATAAAAACAACTGTACGTCTGCAGATAGTTGGTATTTTAATCGGATATATAAGACTGTCCCCATTCAAAAAAAGCCAATTCCCAAGAAAAAATGCTGGCGCTTAAGCCCTTCTATGAAAAAGGGTATCGAGTTACACTTTGAACCCGACTAAGGCAAATAGACCGCAGGCGATGTTGATTTTCAATTGTTTTCCATTTACGTTGACGTTGGGAATAAAGTGGAGGAATGGCAGTTTGCCCATACGTAGTTTATATTGGCAATAGACAACATTTTGCCGATAGAAAATAGTGGCATTTTATGAAGCAGTTAAGGTAAATGTAGGAGTGGATGACACTGTACCAATGAATGACTTTTTTGCATTTTAATTTAAATATTAAGAAAACTGTTATTAATATGACCCAAAGACAGTATTCAGGCGACTAGTAGTGCAATTTGTGATTTTTGGTTTAAACGTTCTTTGATATCTACAATACTTTTTAAATTTATAGACGGTTCTTGCGAACAGGTGCTTCGAGTTGCTTGTGCGTCGGTGTTCTTAGTGAATCTGCTAAGGCATTGCATTGTAAAAGTGAACATATAAGCCTGGATTTAACGAATTTTTACAAACTGTTTACTGAAACTTCAACACTTTAAATGAATCTATTGATATTGTGTATTTAAAGTATATTATTTTTATTAGTTCAGTATTTTAGATGCATGTCATATACTGGAACGAAATTATAGCATTTAGTAGTGGATGACACCCATGTCATTCACTCGCTCAAAATAGTAATTTTATGTATCTTAATTTGAATCGTATTTTATAGCTACAGAACGTATATTTTAGTTATTCTAAAAAACACAGGTTTCTATGGACCATGTGAGTAGTGTCTGACATGGGTGTCATATACTGTTTTTCTATGGAGATCGAGTGGATGACAGTGCGTACTGATATGTCATTCGTTGGGTCATAACTATGTGTCATCCATTGGTTACAAGCATTTATAATGAAAACATGTCCCTAAAATTATCTAAATATACCTATGACAACGTGAAAAAAGGCGAACGTTGTACTAACTGTAAATAAACATAATTTGATTCGGCAAGCGATAATACAGCTGGCCCTATCTTCATTTCCTTAAAAGTAAAATCCAAAAAAGTCCCTACTTCAAAAATACGTACCTATATAGACTGAAAAAAATATGTTTTTCAAGCAGCAACGTATCTGAATACGAAAAATGGCAAAAATCGAGAGCAAGTACAAACGATGTGAAGAAAAAAACATATTTTAGTAGTTACTATGTGTAGTAAAAATAGTTTTAATAACGAAATTGAAAGTTTTGTTCAACATTTAATAAATATCTACCTCGTTTTAGTTATTTTTTATTTTATAAGTTTACCAGTAGCATAAACTTACCTGCAGTTGAGGTAATCAATTGTAAAACGTGATGCAATGCTATGTCATTTACTGGGACATCAATCCTTTTTTTTCATATTCAAAATATTGCCAGTCATTCACTGGTACAATTTGAGACATCGCGGAAAAGTGAAATTATAGCGTAACAGTAATAGTTATATACAATTTTTTTTTCCAAAAACATAAAGGAGGAACCAGTCTATAAATTTGTATACACAATTAGTCTATATGTTTAACAATTTCGTAGTTTTGTGCAAAAATGCATGAAATCGCTCCTTATAGTGTCATCCACTGGTACATTTACCTTACATAATTAAAGTTCTTCAACGTATTGTGAAAACACAAATCAAATTATTTATTAACTAAATATTTTGATTTGTACTTTTTATTTTTCTCTAATTTACTATATAAATTCTAATTTTAAGTTGTCATATACCAAAGAATTTCATAAGAAATATAATACAAGATATAATTTTTTTAGAAAGAAAGAATTTCTTTGGTATATGACATCTAATATATAGATATTTATAAAGTTCTTCAATTAGAAATAGTCGTAATATTAGAATATATCAGTTTTTTGTGCACGCTTTTCCGTTCCCGTAAATAAAGTAAATAGTTTTACTTTACAAAGGTTTGAAGGTTCTGTTCATTTCACCTAACTATCTACTCATAAATATACCTTATTTTTATTAGACACGCTGCAAGAATTAATTTAATTTTAAAATATATAGGTACGTTAAAAATAGGTAGGTTATGACTTTCAATTTAAAGTTTTAAGAATTTCATTTAAGTTTTAAGTTCCGTATTGTTTAAAATATAAGTACACTCACCAGCAACAGTATCTGTGCCATGAATGCCGTAAAAATATGTGACATGCTCATATGTCAGTAAAAATATGATTGTGTCATGTGTATTCCTGCAGTCTTCATAGCGCAAATAGTATTATTGCGTGTGACGGTACTAACTTGGAAAGTCTTTATTTTACTCGCCCCTTGTCGTATTTGCCTATGCAACTTATCACCATAAATTGCACTCCTGAAATTGTGATTTACCTATACATACAATAAAATACAAATAATACAATATCCTTAATTTAATTGCACACCTCACAAAAAATGAAGAAGAGAAATACATTGTTTTTAATATATTAAAAACAATAGAGTCAGACAACAGGCGACCTTATCGCTAAAAAGCGATTTCTTCCAGACAACCTTAGGGTAACGGAAAACTAATATTACAAACAAGGTAAATTACATAAACTACATATACAGGTACATACCTATATACAATTACATGCATATAACGTTTGTCTGTGTACAAACTTGTTGTGTATAAAGTAATATTTTTCCGTGATTCAGGTGACGATACAAACCCGATAACGGCTTTAAGGCGCCTTTTTATTTAACTTTATGTGACATTTCATTTAAATAAGAAATAAATAAATAAAAATTAGACTATTCTTAGAATTGTTCCATTAAGGAGCGAGCATACCGTAACTGTTTATGATAAAAGCTTCAATATGACTCTTAAATACCTTCTTTCTGCATCTTGAAGTCTGATAAGGTGACACACTGTCGGCCTGTGCACCCAACGATATCACGATACCGAAACTTTCCCAGCACACTATGCAGAATATTCCCAAATGGTAATTTTACCAGTAAGATTAGGAATTAACCGGAAACGGCACATCTATACTTGCCGCAAAACTATTTGGCGACTGAGGGCATACTGCTATCTCTTTCACTCTGACCTGGAACTTACAAGTGTAACGTAGATAGCAAGACGCCTTCAGTCGCCAGATTGTTTTGCGGCAGGTATAGTGATGGGTCGTTCCCGGTAATTTCACAATCTTACTATGTGGAAAGTTTCCATTTAGGAATATTCTCCATACTGTGTTGGTTAGTTACCGGGAACGCTCCATCACTAGGCACATCTCTAATCGTACCCATTACTCGTTATATTAGTTTTTTGAATCAAGTTTGGATTCGGATTCGGCATAACCCTACAATATTATTATTTGGAGCAATACAAGAATGCATTGAATAATATTCACAGAAAAAAACTCTCTGTTCTCTGTATACTAATCTAGATTTATATAGACCAGGGTTTTTTTACGATTGCCGATATTTACGATTTTTTGTATTCGCTTTACCTAGCAGGCCAGGGTACTTAGACAATCTAATTGCTAACGCTTAATCGTCAAGCGTAAACGAAAGGCAGCTGTCTGTCTTTGTCGCACTGATATGAAAGAGTGACAGAGAGGGAAAACTACGATATGCTACTAAGCGCAAGCGATTGGCAACTTGGCTAAGCATCGAGTAACCGTACTATATCATGGTTGGAAAGTAAATGATACGTTAGGTTTTACACGATACGTAATGCATATTGCGCTCGCACTTATATATTGGAGCGAGCGAAAAGGCGTTTCTTTCTTTCTAATGTTCAGACTTTTAGGGACTATACATCTTTTGTTATTATTATTATAATTCAATTTCATCATCATCATCATCATCATCATCATCATCATCATCATCATCATCATCATCATATCAGCCGAAAGACGTCCACTGCTGAACATAGGCCTCCCGCAAAGATTGCCACAATGACCGGTCCTGCGTCATCCGCATCCAGCGGACTCCTGCGACCTTCATCAGGTCATCGGTCCACCTTGTGGGGGGCCTACCCACGCTACGCCTTCCGGTACGTGGCCGCCACTCAAGAACCTTCCCTCCCCAACGGCCATCGGTTCTACGCGCAATTCTAATTCAATTTATTTAAAATAAATTTTATGTATTCGTTTTTTAATTCATGTTAGTTGTAAGATGTACATACCATGGTTATTTGAAAAAACAAGTCCCGCCAAGTTTCTTACCGGTTCTCAGGTCTGTGGTGTAAGGTTAGAACCGGAAGTAGTTTTAATTTTATGTACATGGATTCAAAAGAGTTGCTATCCCAATTTGAATAAAGAATCCTTTGACTTTGCCTTTAATCAGTCGGACGAACTACGAGGGTCTGTGTCCCGTACCAGCAAACGATCCATTGTAACAAACTGTCCCACGCATCTTTATACGCGTTTCGATCAGATATCACTTAGAATTAGCCATCCATCACTTAATGATAATGATATTTGACGGCAGACGATCATGAAGCTGATAGATTTAATGTTGTATGTTACGGTTTACCCTGGTTTTTTGGTGCCCTAAATGTTAGAGTAATGATCGGAATGACATTATAAGGAAGGCACATACATCACTGTTTTATATGTCTACCTATTGCTAACGTGAACCATAGAGGAGTTTTCTTTTTTAATTTTGACGTCTCACGCTCGACCTTGATGATTAATAAAAATGTGTTTGACTAAGAATATTACTCAAATTTACAATTTTATTTGAAAATAAGTGTGTGGCCGTAGAAAAAGTATTGTATACAAAATTGTTTAACCGAGTCAAAAAAACAACAAAAAACGACCTCTCTTAAACAAGGGTTGCATAAAATACAATTTTTAGCCGGTGTAATTACTGGCATAGAGACAATCCATCAAAGTCCTCAGGGTAGGCAGTGCTTAGGCCATTTTTTGGTCACTATGTCCATGGGCCTCATTTCCCGCTTTCCATCCAGGTGGGCGGTGAGCTAAGTTGTCTGTAAAAAAATGTTTAAAAGTTTGTAGTCAATATTTTTCTTAAGTTCAGTTACGTGATAAATAACTTACATAAAATAGAAATTTTATTATGAACACTAATTTCTAATTTCTTTGACTAATTAACATTCCATTGTAAAGCCATAATACCTATTATATACACTTTTCAGCTTGTAAAACCATTATCAAAACTGTATAAAACTCACAATAAAATACTTGTCATAATTTCAATTTTGAGCCTTACCCGCATGACTTATGGTTCAGAATTTCGTGAATAAGTAAGATACGAAGTTTAGGAGCATGTATGATGTTATTCATACTTTTATTATCTGTGAAAACTATTAACATGGCCTTTAAGTACTTGATAAAGCAATAGTTCTCCGTACTAATGGTCGCATTGTTCATTTATTTTCTGTTTGGTTTACCGTTAAGGTAAAGCTGCGTTTAGACCGGCGGGTATGGTCAAAACGTATAGGTACGTATATTGCGCGAGAAAAGTGCTTATTTAACCCAGATAAACGTGCAATGAAATAATCTCGGGATTTTCTTGGAATTTTTGGTATTTTTTAGGGTTAAATGGGTTTTAAAATACTTACGTATATAACATTGGTTAGAGACAAATGAAAAGACTTGCAGTCTGTGACGGTTTTTTTAAACGGTTTTTATTAACTTCACCGCGTATCAACTGTCGTCGATGCTTCAAATCTTGTGATCGATTTTTCGACCACTTCTACTGCACCAAAATCAATGAAATTTGGAACTCTTATCAAGTCCCCATGACAATGCAATATTATAATATTTGTATCCTTGTATCCTCAAAGCCTGATGCTGCAGACGTACTGCTTGCCTTAATCGAGTGTGTTAGACACGTGAAAATGAATGTATAGCATGTTTGGTATAATCAAATTCTAACAGCCTGATCTTGACTTCCAACTCCTCACTCTTGATGCTGCAGTACTGCCTACAATAACCGCAAGGTTTATCTTTTATCGATACCTTGATTTTAAAGAAGTACTTTAGTTATTACTTAAGTAGAAACATGCGAATTTAATACTAACGTCAAACTCCTCAAATCTGATACTCCAGTGTTACTGCCTGCCACAACCGCTAGGTTTAGCGTTATGCAGATTTTGAAAAACTGCTTTAGATATTTAGTAGAAACATACGGACTTCATTATCATCATCATCATCATCATATCAGCCGAAAGACGTTCACTGGTGAATAAAGGCCTCCCCCAAAGATTGCCACAAGGACCTGCCCTGTGCCACCTGCATCCAGCGACCTTCACTAGGTCATGAGTCCACCTTATGGGGGCCTACCCACGCTGCGCCTTCCAGTACGTGACCGCCACTCGAGAACCTTACCGCCCCAACAGCCATAAGTTCCACGCGCAACGAGCCCCGTCCACTGCCACTTCAGTTTAGCGATTTGAAGAGCTATATCGGTTACTTTGATTCTGCTGCGGATGGTCTCATTTCTATTCCAATAACGCAGAGAGACTCCTAGCATAGCCCTCTCCATTGCCCTTTGGGTGACATTGAGCCTTCTTATGAGGCCTGCAGCCCTCCAGCTGATATAGTGACAGCGAGAGTGGATCGCGTAGGGTGAGCCGTCGGGCCTGCGGCCCTCCAGCTGATATAGTGACAGCGTGAGTGGATCGCGTAGGGTGAGCCGTCGGGTCTGCGGCCCTTCGGCTGATATAGTGACAGCGTGAGTGGATCGCGTAGGGTGGGCCGTCGGGCCTGCGGCCCTCCAGCTGATATAGTGACAGCGTGAGTGGATCGCGTAGGGTGAGCCGTCGGGCCTGCGGCCCTCCAGCTGATATAGTGACAGCGTGAGTGGTTCGCGTAGTGCGAGCCGTCGGGCCTGCGGCCCTCCAGCTGATAGAGTGACAGCGTGGGTGGTTCGCGTAGGGCGAGCCGTTGGGCCCGCGGCCCTCCAGCTGATATAGTGACAGCGTGAGTGGATCGCGTAGGGTGAGCCGTAGGGCCTGCGGCCTTCCAGCTCGTATATTGACAGCGTGAGTGGATCGCGTAAGGCGAGCTAGACTGACAGCGTGAGTGGATCGCGTAGGGCGAGCCGTCGGGCCTGCGGCCCTCCTGCTGATAGAGTGACCGCGTGAATGGTTCGCGTAGAGCGAGCCGTCGGGCCTGCGGCCCTCTAGCTGATAGAGTGACACCGTGAGTGGTTCGTGTAGGGCGAGCCGTCGGGCCTGCGGCCCTCCATCTGATAGAGTGACAGCGTGAGTGGTTCGCGTAGGGCGAGCCCTTGGGCCTGCGGCCCTCCAGCTGATAGAGTGACAGCGTGAGTGGTTCGCATAGGGCGAGCCCTTGGGCCTGCGGCCCTCCAGCTGATAGAGTGACAGCGTGAGTGGTTCGCATAGGGCGAGCTATCGGGCCCGCGGCCCTCCAGCTGATAGAGTGACAGCGTGAGTGGTTCGCGTAGGGCGGGCCGTCGGGCCTGCGGCCCTCTAGCTGATAGAGTGACAGCGTGAGTGGTTCGCGTAGGGCGGGCCGTCGGGCCTGCGGCCCTCCAGCTGATAGAGTGACAGCGTGAGTGGTTCGCGTAGCGCGAGCCGTCGGGCCTGCGGCCCTCCAGCTGATAGACTCACAGCGTGAATGACTCGCGTAGGACATGCCGTTGGACCTGAGGTCATCAGGTTGATAAGACTGAGAGTATGAGTATACCCCTTGGATTCGCGTAGGGTGTGCCGCCGGGCTTGCGGCCGTCCGGTTGATAGACAGAGAGTGTGAAACCCTCCGGTTCACGTAGGTCGTGCCATAGTGCCGTCGAGCCTATGGCTCTCCGGTTGATAGACTGCATGGATTGACCCTTTGGGCCCTCGGTTCGCGTCTGACTTTCCGTCAGACCTGCGGTCCTCCGGTTGGTCGACTGACAGTATGAGATTATATTTTATAGTCTCGAAATTCGACTTGTATAATGTGTACAATATAAAAATCTTACCTTGATTTTCTCAATAAACCAAATTGATTGATATATTCCTTCTTAACAGATCTCTGTTATCTAAGTTATTGTATGAATAACACGTCCATTTGAGACACTTCGGGCATTCAAGCTGACATTTTTTTAGTGTCGGACTTCTAAAAATTTCTATTCAGCAGGGATTCCCCTCTCGATACACATAAAATATTGTCCACTACGTTTACATATGTGTCGTGATTCAAGCGCGAGAGTTAAACGCTAGCATGCATAATTGTATTGCATATTACAAACAACATCTTTGATCTAGAATAAGTAGGTATAGTATCGGAAATCAACTTTACAATTGCACTTAAAACTTGAAAATAAAATAAGTAAAAAAAGTTTTAATTTAAACGGTTTTTATTGCACCAAAAACTAGAAAATAAAAATTAGTTGTAACTAACCGTAGATGCTACTTTCTGTAGATTAGTCACGTGAAACTATTATCACCGTAGTCTTCCCAAGTTGGATGCTGAAAGCCACGTTTAGCCTCTATGTCAGTGGATTAAGCGTTACCTAATTAGAAACTTTTACCAAACTAAAATAAAAACGTGGGGCGTTATTATAAAGAAACATACAAGTTCAAAATATCAAATTGTAGCTTTAAATTTGCAATTAATCATCCTTCTGTTCCAACACTTCTACAGAGGTAAATAACTTTTATCAAAGCCAGAATAAAACTTATTACACTATTGCTGTCTTGATTTCTATGTTTGTTCTTATATAATCACAATTGCGTACGCCCCACGTTTTTATTTCAGATTGGTTAAAGTTTCCGATTAACGCTTAATCCACTGACATAGAGGCTAAACGTGGCTTTCAGCATCCAACTTGGGAAGACTACGGTGATAATAGTTTCACGTGACTAATCTACAGAAAGTAGCATCTACGGTTAGTTACAACTAATTTTTATTTTCTAGTTTTTGGTGCAATAAAAACCGTTTAAATTAAAACTTTTTTTACTTATTTTATATAATTTAATACTGCACATAAAATACGGCACGTTATTTTTTTGTCACATTTGACCGATTCGAGTCCCGACTGTGGTAATCGATTTTTCGTAAATCCTTAAATGCAGAAATTAATGTTTTTAAAAACAAAGGAAAGTTCGCTGTTAGGGCTGCTGGCATGATATAGGCCCACAACTCCTAATAATAGTGGTCAATCGAGTTTGTGATTATCGAGGGCTGTAGTACCATAACCTTGCATGTATAATAAACGTTAGGCTTTACTCGATACGTAAAGCAGGCAATCGCGCTCGCTCCAAAATGTCAGTGCGTGCGCGACAGAATGCCTTACATATACCTATTTAAATATTGATCAAACGGGTTACTCGCGTAATTTAAGTCGATAATTGCTCGACGTGTTTCGATCCATTTAGAGGATCCTCATCATGGAGTACCCGCGACCAAAGCCCGATGTGTACTGCGGGCTTGCGTTCTAGCAGAGCGGGTTTCAGCGTTTAATCAATATTTAAATATGTCTGAGTCTCACGTTTTAGTTATAATTCTAAAAATGCTTTACAATATCTTGAGTAAAACGAAATGTATCCTTTACTTTCCAACTCATGCTACGGCGTTTCGAGTAGGTATGACGTGAACACGCATGTCTGTATCCAGCTTAAACAAGTATTAATCATAATCTTCGCGATTCGCTCAGTATTTTAGATGATGGTGATTAGCGGTTATAGATTACTATGTATGCTTACTTATTTATGAGATACCAGGTAATGGAGTTTTAAGTAATTTTGATTGCTTTGGAAACTACGTGTTACGGATATATTTGGTATTGTAAGACATGTGAAATTACAGTGTTTAATGCTTTCTATTGAAATTGATACTGTCATTAAGAAATGAGGTTTCAAAGTACTGCTAGATTTAGGGTATTATAATGACTTTGTTGTATTATCGAGGAAACAGTGTTGTCAGACTGGGTAGCCACGTTTTTAGTGGCCCTGCCTACGAAGCTGGAGGTTCCCGGGTTCGAGTCCCGGCGAGGGCATTGCTTGTGTATTTATTTATCACAAATAATTGTTCCTTGATCGTGGTTGTCTATGTATTTAAGTATAGGTATATATATGTATCTTTCTATTATTTATATCATCGTCATCGTAAAGGTCATTGGGCGTTTTTGACCCGCCTCATGATTTTTCGCGTACAGAGACCAGACTAGCTTTAAAATAAAGAATTAAATATCCTTTTTCTAAATATGGAATTTTTCCGTATGTATCAACCGGGGAAAAATAGTTATTCGACTTTTTGTATCCAAAATAGTGTTTTTAATGTTTTTAGTTTCAGTATTGTACAATTGCGTAAGCGGTTGTGACTTACTTTTCTGGTTTCGCCTTGCAAGAATGCGACTCATACCACTCAGTAACACTTACATTTACCTACATTCCTAGCCCTATTTCGTTTGTGTACGCAGTGGGTCATATGCCCGAACAAAATTTTCTCTTCTTTGCCAGCCTCCGTAGCCTAGTTGGTAGTGACCCTGCCTACGAAGCTGGAGGTTCCGGGTTCGAATCCCGGCGAGGGCATTATTTGTGTATTTATTTATCACAAATAATTGTTCCTTGGTCGTGGTTGTCTATGTATTTAAGTATCTATACGTATCTATCTATTATATATACCGTCTCCTGGTACCCACATCACAAGCTTTAATTGAGCTTACCGTGGGACTAGGTTGATTTGTGTAAGATGTCCCAAGATATTTATTTTATTTATTTATTTAAAACACTCCCTTTGGTCGTGTTTTAAAACATCGCCCCTCGTTTCGGTTTTCCTGTTTTTCGCACTTGTGTCGTAATGTACTATATTAGTTACATCTATTCTACAGTTTTAATTATTAATAATAATATAGCCGGAGGTAATCATTAAGGTAGATATTTATAATAATATGAAGTAAATAAATTCTACAATTGCCATCAGATATATCGTGGCGTCCGGAGCGTTAAAAAATATATAAACATGCCTTTATTGCCATATTGATAGAGGCAGTTGATTTTTTCTATGATAAGCACATCTGTTACGACATTGTGGGATTATCCGCATTGTAAAAAAGTAACACCAAGATCAATTTGTTTAATTATAAAACAAATTGATGTATTCTAATCAAGAATTGATTACAGCGCCTTCTATAGCAAATTCAACGCAACGGAGAGTTGTCGAGTTTGCGGACAATTGTGGTAGACACACGTCTTTGAGTGGCTTAAGGTTGTAGTACCTTCGAAACATTAAGTACAGATGTCGCTAGTGATTAGTTTCACAATACCATTGACTAAAATCGCTGTGATCGACGAAAGGTAGTCTGGTGTAATTGGAAGCACGTTGGACCGGCAATCCAGAGGAAGCGGGTTCGAATCCCGTGACAACCAGAGTCTTTCGCAGTTGATTTTTTCTATGGGAAGCACATCTGTTACGACATTGTGGGATAGAGGCATGTTCAGATATTTTTGAGCGCTCCAAACGCTACGATATATCTGATAGCAACCAGTTCAATTTGCAATGACCTTACTGGACCAGTTGGGTAGTTTTACGGTAAATGTTAAAACGATATTATATCGAAAGTAATGATAGTTAGGTGTTATTTGGCATCCTTAACCTAGACCATTGAATTTTCATGCCTTCAGGTTGGCCGTTTGATACCGATACCGATACCGGAACGGTATCTAAGTGGAAGTGGAAGGGTCATCGATGGTATCAGGTTATTGTCCGGTTATTCCCATCGTTGCATATTGCATCGCCTCAGCGGTCATACCGTGAAAAACGAAATTCGTAAATTTCGAGGATTTGTCTCTCACTCTAATGACGCCTTCGTTGGAGTGACAGAGAAAAATCCTCATTATTTTTTAATAAAACATCATTATTTAATTCCAAAACTTTTTTTATGTGACTAAGGTAGACAACTGAGCTCTCAGCAGAAAGCAGGAACTGAGGCCCATGGACATAATGATAAAAAAATCACCTATGCGCTGCCTACCCTGAGGATGGATTGCCTCTATATGCCAGTAATTACACCGGCTATCTTACTCCCAAACCGAAACACAGCAGTGCAAACACTGCTGCTATTTAGCGGCAGATTAACGGGTAAGACGGTGATAGCTATCCGGGCGGACCCTGCATGAGGTCCTACCATCAGCAATAACTGGACGTCGACGGTTAGGTTGCCCGGTATTCGATCTCTTGGAATTATTTCGTGCTATAATTTTATTAAAAGAAGCCAGGTTTTTTAGTCGTATTTTAGCTTAAACAATAAACATATAGAATAGATACCTAGACGGTGGCATGTTGTATGTGGCAAGTAATCTGCCTATAAGAACTGCATATTTCCAACATTTCTGCAGTTTGGGACCGTAGCTTGGTACTTCAGCTGGCTTTACAGTATTCTATTCAAAATCATGTACGAGTATTATCATGTCATTTGTGTCTAATAATGCTTCATTACAGCTTTACTGTGGCTTAAAGCTTAATAACATGGATTAATAAAATTAGGCTCGTTTCATCACATTACAAAATGAAAAGCGTTAGGTTTCACGATGTGGTCTAAAAAAATAATCAGTACAAATAACCTTTCCTCAATTCACTACAAGTAAATTACCATTAGAAAAACGTTCACTAGTTCTTATTAATGAAATTATATTATAAGAGGCCTGGGTGCTTAGACATAGACAAGTTGCCAATCGCTAACGCTTAATCGTCAATCGTAAACGAGAGGCAGCTAACTGCCTTTGTCGCACTAATATGAAAGAGTGACAGAGAACGAAAAATACGATACGCTACTAAGCGCTAGCGATTGACAACTTGGCTAAGCATCCTGGGCGGCTTAGCTAGGCTTGCAGATATCGAAAATTAGGAC
>JALPQI010003642.1:0-63040 GCA_025490895.1 Thaumatotibia leucotreta | reverse complement strand
TTACATCTGTTTCAATGTAAAAAATCAGGTGTTTCATTGAATACATACACGAGGACACAATGAAACAAATCTCATTTTTTGTTTAAAGTTGCATAACACATATACTATTGAAAATACGTAATTAGAAACCAAGAATGCGATTCGATAGCCAACTAAATTGTTTATCTTCGAACACAATATCTCACTCGTAACTTCAAATACACCAGAAATGCAATGGTTTGAAATTTAGTTGTTTAATTGATCCACAACTTACCCTATACATTATTTTGTTCCGTAACACAGGTGACAATTTCATCAAGTTTGCCAGTTATAAATTGTACATGCGTTAGGCCCCACACAAGTTCACATCGATACATTTAGGTTCCAACTGTTGTTCATTGTAAATTTGTGTATAGTATTCATTGACGTGCATTTGAAAGTTCATGAAAAGTAACGGAGCAGACAGAAAATATGTCGATCGAAAAGTTGATTGGCCCAAATACGGTGATCGGTTTTGAGACCGGTACCCGGGACCCTATAAAGGGTTCAACTTACCTGGATTCCCATCATCCACTTCAAATGTATAACCGTTTCTTTCAAATAACCCCACTGTGGTGTTACATCCATATTTGCCATTACAATTATAATGCCCTTTTTTATCATTATAAGCGACAGAAATATCAATTGGTAGTATACTTTGGATTATTCTAGGTATATAATTTATATAACCGGGAACGTTTTTGGTTTGTACATTGTTGAGATACATGTTATTTCTGTCGATGTTTTGATCACTTAAACTCATTTTCCAACTACTTGCAATTAGACAAATTATAATTATTTGATTTTTCATTGTGAACGTTTGAAGTAAACGATGATTCGCAAACAATTGAAACAGTAATGCTCACTTACGAATTGTGCAAAACTCGCCAAAATTAGATTTAAATGTAAACTGTAAAAAAATATTACTTATATATACGTATTGACTATATAAGTAGGAACCATTAATCAGACAAATTACAGTTTAAAATGAACGCCAAGTTCTTAAAAATCGCAGCACCTCTGGGTACAGTCGGCGTCAAAGATTATTACGATTTAGGTGCCAAAAATATATTTACACGACTGTATTGCCGTGCCATTAAGGTCTTCCAAATATATTTTAGAATCGTTTAGCACCGAATCGATAAACTGAAGTAGCAGTGGGCGGGGTACATTGCGCGTAGAACCGATGGCCGTTGCGGCGGGAAGGCTCTCGAATTGTGGCCACGTACCGGAAGGCGCAGCGTGGGTAGGCCCTTCACGAGGTGGACTGATGACCTGGTGAAGGTCGCAGGAGCCCGCTGGATGCGGGTGACACAGGACCGGCCATTGTGGCAATTGGAGGAGGCCTATGTTCAGCAGTGGATGTCTTTCGGCTGATATGATGATGATGATGACCTAAAGTTTGAAGTCAACTGTACTCGAATGCGAATAATATTGGCCTATAACCGTTCTCTGGCGTGATAAAAAAAAACCTAAACTAAACTAATTTGAAGGTTGCCGTTGAAGGAATATTGCCGATATCAAAACAATTAACTGCATAATTACAGAGTTATCATGTTAATTGTACGAATTAATATAAATTCCAATTTAGGTCAAATGGAATATAATATATTGATTAATATTAAGCGATACAGCAGTTAGAGCCCAGCAGAGGAAGTAGTTGTAATTTTTTTTATGAATATTAAAACTAAATGCAATTTGATGCATATCATGAACAACGCCTCAATAGATTTTTCTGTAGAAAACATGTCAAGGTGCATTTAGTCCAAGCGAGCATTAATTCGCTCATTTTAGCCCTCACTCTACGAAATCAACGAATTTCGACGAATCGCGTTTTGAGTAACGAACGAATTTGGGTCAAAATTCTTTTCGTTGTCTTGTTTCATACCACTGTCACGCTTTTAGTGTCTGTTTCAACTCAGTATATAAAAAAACCGGTGCACTTGTATTTCTTTTTCGCGTTAGATTTTAATCCATACATAAGAAATTGAAAACAATACATCATCTCATACAAAAATCACCACTGCGTCACGTTTTTCAGGGACACAAAATTAGACAACGAAAATAATTTTGACCCATTTCGTAGAATGGGGGATAGAATGAGCGAATGCTCGTTTGGTCTAAATGCACCTTAATCAGAATCAGACCGACATAAGACAAATAGCCCGAATACATCCGTCGTCCTGTAAGTCGTCTTTTATTTCCCAATAATAATAACAATTTAAATGTATTTAATGTACCTATCGTCATATTTTACGTAATGTAAAGAAATAAATAAAGTCAAAATGGCAAAAACGGAGTCCTTATAGTTTCGCCATGTCCGTCTGTCAGCAAGCATAGCTCAGTGGCCGTTAATACTAGAAATCTGCAATTTGGTACAGGTATACATATTAGTCATGTCAACAAAGTAATACAATAAAAACTAGAAAAATATTTTTTTTTTCGGGTACCTCCCCAACTAGTGAAGCGGGGATGTTTTTTTTATTTGCTGTAATCCTATAGTGTCATTGAATAAGTCTCTTAAAAAATATAAGGGTCTTAAAAAAAGTTTTTTTCTGAAGTCAATATTTACGGCGATAATCGCTCCAGAAAAAAAAAATATTGGGTCCCACCCCCTCTAACTTTTGATCCGTAAGTCCAAAAAAAAAAATCATGAACACTTACATGGCTTATAGAATACTTTAAAATATAACTATTTCGAACATAATCGGCCCAAACGTTTTTGAATAACTACGGTACCCTACACTGAGCATGGCCCGACATGCTCTTGGCCGGTTTTATAAGGAATCCATTTAACTCTTTCGGCTATTTTATTTCGCATTTATAATTATACTAGGTTATTATTGCAAATTAAATTAAGTAGTAAAACCACCTAACTATAGTCCAAACCGTCCAGCCGTGTGGTGACGGCAGTAAAAATACATTTGTCACCACCCCAACTCCTCCTGCGGGTGTCACGAGTCGACTAATGGATTGAAGTGTCACTGACCATTCTACAAGATTGATGATGGGCAGCAGCGACATCATAGTGGACACATTACTGCGATCGCTAATCCGCTTGCCCAGCGTGGCGATTATGGGCATTTACCTCCTAATGCGTCTATGCGCATAGTTAATAGGAGAGGCCTACGTCCAGCAGTGGACTATCAAAGGCTGATGATGATAATGATGATAGTCCAAATGCTCCCAACAATGGTACAAAATTTAATAGAATATCTTCCATTAGGTGTCATATATACCATAGATCAAGCAAACGTATCTACTTAGCGTGTCAAATGAACTCAGTGAAATCCACTGAGTTGTCCGTCTTTAATCGCAGCTTGCAGCTTTCGGGCGTCAAATTTTGTAAGTTGAAATGAACAAAAACATTAATAATGCCTCCTTAAGTAATATTAATTGCAACAACCCAAAAAAATATGAATACTCAAGGGCCTGAGACATATTTAAAATCATAGGCAAGTAACAACTTCAGTACAAAATCTGACACGCTCGGCCGCCATACAAATGAATGAACTTGTTTCTTCTATCCAAATCTAATTCTGTGGATGTAATTGTTATATTAATCGTGTTATTTATAGGCAAAACCTACTCATTAATAATAAGAAAAACTTGGACAAAGCCAAAAATCAGGTTGGGACTAACAATGTACAAGTTGCAGAACATTCTCAAAATTGCGGGAATATATTTTCATAAGAATTTAAGAGTAAGTTCTCATTGAGAATGTTTCCATGAGAATCATCATCATTTATTTAAGAGCTTGGCTCTTGTCGGTGGAGTAATTTCCATTCTATTTTATTATCTGCCTTTTCCTTCAGCTCTCTATACGTTTCAACTTCTATAGTTTCCTTCAATTGCTCTATGAGAACTTATATAAATAATTATTTTAAGTCGTAAATAAGTGAAATAGGCAGTAATATAACTCATAAGGCGTGTATCTAGTACGGTCTTGGCTTGATTAGATTATTTGTTAAATTGAGATTTCCGAGAACATTCTCTATGCAAGTTTCGCAACTTATGAAAGTTCTCCTCGCTACAATGCTAGTTGGGACTGATGCTTATTTAGGAAAGTCCATAGTTGAAGGCTCCACGGAAAGAACATCTAGTCTAGTAAATTCAAATTACAGAAGAAATAAAACGAGTCGGACTCGCGCGCGAAGAGTTCCGTACCATTATCAATTTATTATTAAAAAAATACAGTTAAATCAACCTACCTCAAAAATTATAGGAGATAATTTAATCAAACCAAAAATCGTTGATAGAGTTTATTAATGTGCATAACATACATTTTTTTTTAGAATTTTATATCACGTAGTTTAAAAAACAGAGGGGAGGGACACACATTTTTCAGACTTTTAAGAGCTGATAAATCGTTTGCTTAAATAAAAATGAAATTCATAAACCTTCATATCATTTTCAAAGACCTTTCTATTAATACCCCACACGCTTATATACAACTAAAAAAATGTTTCTATCCCTCAGTTATATGTATGGAGGCCCCCCACCCCAATGGTTTTCTTTACAATTTAGTATCATAATCCTATAGCGGTTCATACAACACATATCCTTACCAAATTTCCTTACTGTAGCATTTATAGTTTCCGAGTAAATCGGCTGTGACAGACGGACAGATGGACAGACGGACATGACGAATCTATAAGGGTTCCGTTTTTTCCATTTTGGCTACAGAACCCTAAAAACACCTTACTTTTAATAATAAATAATAATAAATATCTTGGGACATCTTACACAAATCGACCTAGTCCCACGGTAAGCTAAATTAAGGCTTGTGATGTGGGTACCTACCAGGCGACGATATATATAATAGATAGATACTTAAATACATAGACAGCCATGACCAAGGAACAAACATTTGTGATAAATAAATACACAAAGAATGCCCTCGCCGGGATTCGAACCCGGAACCTCCAGCTTCGTAGGCAGGGTCACTACCAACTAGGCTACGGAGGCTGACAAACTTTAACTTTTTGACTTTTAACAGAATAAGGTGTGAATGTGTGAATGTTTTTTTCCGTGGGCCCTTCAGTTGCAGTATTGAACCATAGTTGGGTGATTTTACGGTACAGTCGAGTTCATAAATATCTGACACGGTTATTTGTTTTAGGCTTTAAATTTTGAGAATGACCGAATCCTAAGCTTTTAGTCAAAATATTTTCATAATTTGACCTTGACGGTCATTTCATGTGTATATAGTCAAATTGAAATGGAGCAGCTCTGCTAGCAATATAGTGAACATTCTCAAAATTGCAGGAATATACTCGGAAATTTCCGAGTAAGTTCTCATCGAGAATGTTTCTATGAGAACTCATAAAAATGTGTTATAAATAATTATTTTAAGGGCCTGTTTCACAATCTCCAGTTAAAGCTATCTGTCAAATAAAAATAACACCCTCTCTTTATTCTTCCATGTGAAAGAAAGAGATAGTGTTATTTTTTATCTGACAGAGAGCTTTAATTGGAGATTATGAAACAGGCCGTTAGTCGTAAATAAGCTCTGAATACGAAAGACATTTGTTGTCTGTCCTGAGTACAAGGAATTATTTGATACTAGGTTACTTATTATAATATTAAGTATATAGTTACCTACTTAGTCACTTTAAATGAATTTACTACGAGTATAGGTAGGAAGGGGAGACCTAGGAAGGTTATGTATTTTTTTATCAAACGCGAAATATAAATTATTTCACTTAAATAATTAAATGTGAATCTAGCTTGTGTGCAAGCGTGCAAATGTAAGTTTTGTAGATTATGATTAATATACAATTATTAAATTAAAAAACAATATAAAATGTACAATTGATATTCATAAAACATAACAATGATTATTCAAATGGTATAAATTAAAATAAATCTATACTAGTTAAAAAAACAACATTATTTCTCTATTCAAAGAAATAAAAATTAATGACAGTTTTAAGTTTTGTTCCTGTCACAAATCTCCTAAGTCTCCCCTACACTAGCGCGATTGCTCTGTGCAAGTACAGTCAAGGGCATTAATATATCGACGGCCCCTACGTAAGTTGTCGTAACTTGAAATTTGGGTTTTTCTTTTTATTTCATAAAACGTTATATCTTTTAGCAATGTTTCCGTTCCACGAAGAAAAAAATTAAAAAATCTATTACAAATAGGTTTTTGACACCGGAAAACTATCGTAACTTAAAAAAGCACCGTCGTATACTGTAGTAAGTGTACTTACGACAGTTAATACGGGGCGGCCACCCGCGCTCGCGCAGCGTAAGTGCCAGTTACGATCTTATACGCGGTGGGGCAGAGGTTTTTCAAGAGCGATAATTTTTTATCAAAAACTAACGACTACATGAGACAAAAATGGATAAACGATACATTCTATTCGATAAAAGTAAGACATTGCATCGAAAACAAACTCAAAGTAATTGCGAGACCAAAATTAATTTTTGAAACGGCCGTTGGAGTTAAACGAAATGTAGTCTGCGATGAAATAAAAGACGCTTCAGAAATAAAAATGATTTAAAACCACTAAGCAAAGTTAGCAATCTGTTCGAGTTCACTCAGAAATCAGGTGTGAATTTATTAGTATGGATGCTGACAAATTTTTAATAATACCGGTGAATACTGTAGTATGTTATCACTTACCACAACTTACTTCGGAGTTGAAGGTTGGTGTTTTGTCTTAAGTTTAACATACTACTATTTACGTTTGATTTTATTTATTTTTTTGTGTTGTATGTGTACTTGAGACATTTTTCGTCGGAAATTGTTTTTGAATTTCTATTGTAAGTGATATTTAAGACAGTATGCGCCGGATCGAATGCAGAGTTACTACAATTTACAATTATAATGTTGGCGTATTTCAATAATTTCCGCTCATTATACAGGTTCGCCGCTTCTTTTTAAACCAAACGATAAATAAATGCATAAGTAATTGTAATAAAACGGTATTTTTGTGATAGTGACGAAGACAAAACAATCATATCACTTACATTATTAAATACTGCAGCAATTGGTGGGTTCATTTATAAGTATTTAGTCATCATTCATCAGTAAAATCATCGTCTGTAGTTCGAAGATTTGACTGCTGACTGAATGAAACCGCCAACAACTGCAGTATCTAATCATGAAAGCGACACGACTGTTCTTTAAGATTATAATTACGTTGAAAAACATTTGATTTCGATCTCATATGATGTAGTTGAAGCTGAACGCATTTTTACTAACTGATTTTTTATTATGTCTTTGCACTGTGAGAGAAGTCATTAATCTGCCATGTCTATAATTATAATTTCAAAATTACGTTCCTAATGCTGAATGATAGACTGTTTTTATGTATTAACTAAATGCACAAAATTATACTAAAAATACAAATATAAACTGATGAGCACACGCGGCTCGCTGAGCCCGTTGAGATAAACGGGTTGAGACTTGAGGGTGGTCTTGCGCCGGCACTGATGTCATGTCCGACTGCGGGTTTATGTCACCGAACACTACGTAACAGATGATAAGCACACGAAGTCACTGTGTGCACAAAACCATCATTATTAACTCAGAGATTACCGGTTTCCATGCCGTTAGCTCAGTCCAGCCCCCATCCCGATTAAAATGACTTTTAATCGCTCTGTATATCTTGTGTTGTCCATGGCCTGCCACGAGGATGCCAAGGATGCTGGTACGGTAAAGATGCTGCAGGTAGCATCTTTACCGTACCAGCATCCTCGTTTCATCAAATCGTTTAGGAAATGCAATGTGCCTGTATCGTATGCGTCCACCACAGCCGAGTTGTCTATCTCCCTGTACTTGACACTCCAAATGTGCTCCGAGCCTTGTAGACTCATTACGTCGTTCCTTATCTAAGTCGTACGGTATCTCATAAACACCCAAACTGCCAAGTGAATTTCCATCCTTTGGAGATCGTAAGAAGTACTCATATTGGTACGAGTATGAGGACGCAAAATGGTCTTAATTCCTTCAGCGTAATAGGCGTCCAATTCCGTTTGTCACTCATGTAATATGAGGCAAGAATGATGGTGCCCTCTCTACTGTGTGATTATGTCGAAACGTCCCTGAGCTCCTTGTACGCTGACTTAGTCTCCAACCATATCTGTTCCTCTCCAACGTTTCGTCTCGTCTGACATGTTGCAACATTTGTAATAGTTTAGATAACAGGAGGTATTAAATAGGAGATGCCTGTGTCCAGCAGTGGACCGAAATAGGCGAATGATGTGATGTGAATAAACGATATAAACTGATTTCGCAAGTATTGTGAATCACAGAACCGCGAGAACAGGTTTGCGAGATAATATTATAAGCCAGTTAGCAGGTAGCTTTTCTATAGACTTTTTGTGACAGACGATCATTCTGACCTAGCATTAATAACCCATCAAGAAAACGAAGTGTCCTATCCACCTCTCTCTTAAATGTGAACTTTATTCTGGAATGCATCTCATTAAGATCGCTTAGTAACACATTAACAACTCTATCAGGAATTACAGCAAAAACGTCATCCACATTTTGTAACCAGCATCTCGGCCTATTTGGCCAACTCTTGAATGTCCTCTGCTTAAATTTATCCATGAAAATGTTGACCAGTACCAGAACTACTAATCTATAACTATTATAAGAGAACTCTTTGCTTCAATCTGCAAATAATACTCCCCTCGCCAAACGAAATAGCAACTATTCAGAAAATGTTCGATGAGTTTCATGTTACGAGCTACAATATCTTTAATTATTTTTTCATCACATTTGCTGTCTAAGTGCGCCATTGCTTGCTTGCATAGCGAGAATAATAGAAAAGTGAAATTCCCTAGGGAGTATAAGAAATGTTACTACGTCATTTAATAATATTTTGTCTTAAAACTGTTTTTTTTTGTTGGTAAGTGTGATGACAAACCTTGTATGCATCACGGTCGGTAAGCGGAATACTAACTCGAGTCATTAAAATCCCTCCGCCTACGGCGTCGGGCTTCTAACACTCTCGTTAGTAATTCCGTTCTTACCTCCCTTGATGCACAATGTACTATTATAGTTTCCAATACTCGCAAACAATGAAGCTACATCAAACTCAACTACATAGTCTCGTCTTCATTCAACACGACATTTTCCAAAAACTGAACAAAAACACTGTACCTGATCTATTTTTCATAATAAAACATACACTAAAAACTATTCAACAGCTTAATTTTCTCAAAATATTCCATCAGGGTACCATAAAAATACTATGAAATTGTTTGTTAAATGGCATAATATAGTAACTAACAAAAAGTTTTTATAATGTTTCCGCAAAATAATGTTGTAAATAACAGATACGACAAAACTTACACGCATAATTCCAACGTATCTTGTAGTATGTATAACTTACGATCAATGACCATTTATGACCACCGGCGTAAATAGAAGTAAGTAATACATACCACAATTTTTAGATTCTCTTCTCCGTCATATACTGTCGTAAGTGCAATTCCGGCAAAAATATGAAATATATCAGAGAAGTAATTATATCACTAAAAATATAGTATCTTTGTTAATGTTTATGTCAATTTTCAAAGCCATCCTAAGAACTATGTGACTACCGTACACATTTCAAACTTTAAAGTGCTCTCCTGTAAACTTGCCATTTTCAACTTACGACAACTTACGTAGGGGCCGTCGATATATACACTTATCCATACTGATCCCTTACAAATGTGTCTACTATATATTAATGCACTCGATTGCACATTGTAGTAAAGATGACGATTTTCATTTATATGAGTATGCAGTATTCGACAATAACCTGTACTCAACAAAAAATTAAACGGCATGATACCCTGAATGTTCCCTCAAAGAAGATTATTCGTATAAATTATTCGCGCAAGAGTTTTTCGCCCGCTTTAGATTGCAATTTTACGCGGCCTGCACGCGTATATTAAAAATTAAACTTAATAAGCAAGTCTTTGTGCTTGCTTAGCAAAGTGTTTCGCATACTAGCTTTTTAACGTATACATTTTCCAAGCCGGTTTACTCCTCCTTTAATAGAGTTTGACGTAGGTCTCTCCTATTAAGTATACTTAAACTATACGTAGGGACGCATTAGAAGGTAAATTCCTGTAATCGCCACGCTGGGCAAGCGGGTTACCGATCGACGAGTAATGGGTATACTCATTACTCGTCGATCGGTAACCCGCTTGCTTACTATGATGATGCTGCAGCACATCATCAATCTTCTACAGCGTGTTTTTCTTCATATGCTATAACTTTAACGGAAGCTTATTTAGGTCAAATATAACTAATTTCTCCAAGAAACTAGTGTTCTAACTCTCACTGTTATTGAGTTATTAAAAAAATAAGTTTAATCACTGAACATGTGTATTGCAACCTTTATTACATTCTAATGTTACTTATTTTGACATGTGCCGTCAGTTACCTGAGATTGACTTTTATTTTATTCTTAAGGTTCTCTCACACTTACCATTTCATTTATTATGTATAAAAACAAAAAAAAATCTTTTTTATCGAATTTTCCAAAAGCCTGTATACCAGACAACTTCTATTAATGTCCCAAGTAACCTGTCTTATTTATAGCATATCGAAAAGAACACCCTGTATAAAGGATTATTCACTGACACTTTTATCCCTTAGTCACCCACGGGAAGATTTGGAGTGATGACAAAATGTATTCTAACTGCCGTCATCACGCGACAACTAAAGCAAGCCTAGCTAAGATACCATTCCGCAAGCATATACGATAAGCAATAAGTTACGTGACCATAATAATGTATGAAAATGGTCACGTGACTTTTCGTACGAATCTGTAATTCATATACCTACATACATTTATGTTAAGGTGCGTTCACATCAAAAGAGCATTCGCTATTCTAACCCCCCACTCTACGAAATTCGATCGTTACACAAAACGTGATTGGTTGATTTCGTGGAACGGGGGATAGAACAGCGAATGCTCTTTTGGTTTGAACGCACCTTTATGACTTATCGCCAAAGTTCGGAAAAATGTGCGTCATTGTTCGCGATAATGACTCTTAAGTTGATTGAATAATCAATCATTTTCAGAAAATTACATATTTGACACCGGTAACTATGAAAACCTTTTTAAATGGTGACTATTACTTTAAAGCTTTGAAATCAAATTTCAAGAAATTATTCGTTTGATTATTCATTTAATCCATTTTGAAGTCATTTCCATATTATTGCAAACAATGGCGCACATTTGTCCGATTCCTGCTAATCGCTTATTGTATACGATTGCAGATTGGCATCTAGGCATGTAAAGTTCAAATAGTTCGCTTCAAAATATCTAACATTTATTAAATAGCTGCTCAAAAACATCTGGCCGTACTTCAAACAATACCCGCAAAAGGAAGAATCAGTTCAAGAGGCCATATATTTGGGCGTGAAGAGGACTTTGGCGCCGCGTGCGGCGGACGGCTGTATTACTGGACTGACAACTTTTATTGCTAGACCGAGGTTGCGTTTGATTCAAGAGAACAATTCCGGGTGAGCTGTAATGTTCATTAAAAACGCTGCAAATGCATGAACTCAAACATATTTTTAACCGACTTCAAAAAAGAAGGATACAATGTGTCAATATTGTTATTGAGTAGTTATTCAACATTTGTCTAAAAAACAAGTTGAATGTTACTTCCAGATGCTTAAGCTAAATATTAATAAAATATACAACGGCATATTTTATCACAATACTCAAAAATGAACGAAACATTCTAAAAAAACGATCCCCTTCTATTTCCATTAACACAAATCATTGAGAGCCATTTGACTGCACAACCCCGGATGTCTCGCAGACACTTACATTTATCACTGACTCACCAAAGCGACCTTTTCACTAAATAAAGAAAAATGACTGAAGGAAACTGGGCAAGAAAATATCGCGTTTCTGTGCAGGGTCCAGTAGACTTATGATAGTTATAATCTGTTATGCTATTCTCTTATTCACACATTCGACGCTGCGTTCGTCAACGAGCTCGACGTCGAGACAGCCTTGTCTAAAATCCTAGCTGTTTGATTTGACATAAGGAATCGAGGCTGTGAGCGAGGTTGTGGGCGAGTTCGTCGCTGTTTTTCGTTAGAGAATACGAAGTTCATACATTAAATGTCAAACTCTCGACGCAGTGTAGTTCCAACTCACGCCGCATTCGTCGCCGAGCACTAGTACCGTTTAAAGTACATTAGTGAATACCGTTTTTAGGCTTGACGCTGTCGCAGCGCTGACACAGCGCTGACAGCAAGGCGGTTTCCTTAGTGAATAACACTGCTGTAGCCGTACCATGCGTTGGAAAGTAAAGATTACGTTAGGTTTTACTTGATACGTAATGCATTCTATTGCGCTCGTACTGACATATTGAAGCGAGCGCGATGGCCTGTTTTACGTATCGAGTAAAACCTAACGTTACTGATACTTGCAAAGCTACGAACAAATAAAACGTAGAAGCCGCACGCCATATTATCCAATCAACTCACTACATTTATAAACAACTCTTTTCTCGCTAAATGTTGTGTCATTTGTTGTGTCAAGAGTATTTTCAAATCCCCTTCTGATTCGGGTTTGATAATACTAAATCGCATTTCAAAATCGGTCCTAAATCTGAAAGTGCAAAAAAATTTATTTTTCGACTTTGGTGAAACTTGGAGCCCGAGTGAAACGAGGGCGACAATCACCTGAATTAAAAAGAAGTTTTTATACGTGTATCGAACGACTTTTTCATGCAAAGTTTACTTTTTCACTAGTTAGGAAAAATATGTAAGGATGTTGAGTCCAGGCCCCTATACCACAAAACTTTACAAGCGTACAATTCTACAAAATTGTCAACTTTTTGTATGGGAATTGATACAATTTTGTAGAATTGTACGCTTGTAAAGTTTTGTGGTATAGGCCACTGAACCCTAAAAATAACCAGCGCAAAACGGCGTGAATCCTATTTAAAGGCATTTGCGTTGCGACATTTTAGTATTTTTGGAGACACCACTAACCGTACAGACTCCATTAAATATATCGGAGCTGCCAAGGTGCTCAAAAATATCTGAACATGCACTATAAAGGTGCATTTGTCAGCCTCCGTAGCCTAGTTGGTAGTGACCCTGCCTATGAAGCTGGAGGTTCCGGGTTTGAATCCCGGCGAGAGCGTTATTTGTGTATTTATTTATCACAAATATTTGTTCCTTGATCATGGCTATGTATGTATTTAAGTACCTATCTATTATATATATCGTCGCCTGGTACCCACATCACAAGCCTTAATTGAGCTTACTGAGGAACTAGGTCGATTTGTGTAAGATTTACCAAGATATTTATTTATTTAGACCAAACGAGCATTCGCTCATTCTATCCCCCACTACGAAATTCGTTACACAAAACGTGATTGGTCGAAATCCGTTGATTTCGTAGAGTTGGGGATAGTATTAGCGAATGCTCGTTTGGTCTAACCTTTACGCCATAGCAATAGAGGCTTGCTCAGATATATCTGATGGCGACTGTACCGTACCACGGGGTGACTTTAAGAAAAAATATGGGGTTACTTTGATAGATGTAAAATAAAATAAAAGTGTCAATTGAATTTAACACTTTCATTACGGAAAGGTTCTACGCGCTACGCTCGTAGTCAAAGTCGCCCCTGCATTTAAAGTCACCCTCAGTACCATGATGAGTTACAAAGTAACGGTTACGTGAGTGTTTACTTGATACGTAAAGCAATCTTCACGCTCGGAGCGGGTGTGATGGCTCGATATAAGGTGTTCAAAGAGACAAAGGCGCAAAAATGTTAATATTAAATGGAACCAAGCTATCAAATCGACAAAAAGTCACAAGGGTAGACTTTTTGTTGATTTGGTAATTTTGAATATTCAACTAGTCCTCGATTGTGTCTCTCACAAAAATAAATAATTCAAAACTACGCACACCAATTAAAACGTGCATTTATTTCTAACTTACTCGTAAAACTGTCCCTCTTTTATTTTCGTACAAAACCAAGTGAGTGGGCCGAGTGACGATAATTACCCCGGATGCTGGCCTAGCCGCTATAAAAAAAGAGTCATCTGTGATTTTTCATCTCGGTCGACACGCCTATACCGCGTACTGCGCTCAGGCGGTCTTGGTACTTTCTTGATCCAGCCATTTGAGTTTTACAGCTTGAAAGAAGCTATCGATAAGTATGTAGTTACATAAAAACACATAATGAGGCAATTTAAAAATAACCATGCTTATTGTTATAGAGAAAAAATACTTCTAGGTAATAATGCTTTTATAAAAAAATTGTCGATTCACGCAGCGTAGTTCTTTACTAGATTCCGAATAATTTGAGATTATTTAACGGAGTAGGTAATGTTAGGACATTTTAACCTACCATGTACCCTCTATTTTACTGCTTAAAATATACATACTAAGACTTATAGGCAATATACCCCAAAGCTGAAAACACCGATAGCTAAACCGCTGCCCGTCTGAATGTCAGCAGGTATCACTTTTATTTTAATATATTAATTTTATTACCACTTTATATGTCAAATTAGCGTAAGTTTTTATGAAATAAAATTTTATCTTATCTTATTCATCTAGCAGTATAGAATGTATAACACTCGTGATTCTGATCACTACATAGTATAAAATAAAGTCACTTTTTCTGTCCCTATTTCCCTTTGTACGCTTAAATCTTTCAAACTACGCAACGGATTTTGATGAGATTTTTTTGATAGGTAGAGTAATTCAAGAGGAAGGTTTATATGTAGGTATAGTACCCGTGCGAAGCCGGGGCGGGTCGCTAGTTATTAATAAAATAAGAATAATATAATATGAAAGAATTTAATCCGGGAACCTGCGGCCCTACCGCAAAATTTGCGTGAGGCCTAATACCGCGTACTTCGAAATTCGCTGTAGTAGGCCTGTTGGTGGTATCAAAAATTTCTGTAATCGCCAATCAACGACCAAATCCATGCAATCGCGACATAACACCGCATACAGCCAGTTTACCTCGCTAGCCATTTCATAAATATATTGGCACCGCACCTATTCGGCGTACGTCGAAAACACAGTTAGCTTTGGCAATAATTAATACAGCCAAATCAAACTTTATTGGAGCATTCCATGGGCTGTCACGTACAAACTCGTGTACCTATATTTCGATAATTAGAATTTTCTTGAGATTTATTACTTATTATATATATTTTTGAGCAATTTTAACACCTCTAGTCACGAAAGAGAACGATAAACCCACAATTTCGAAACCGTGTTCGTACGGGACAGCGGTGGACTTTTTCGTCGAATGCACCATTATACGAGCATACATATCGGCCATGGTACTCACGAATATATGATCATTGATCAGGCCTTCACGTTTCAGCATGACATTTTCTTTTTTTGTTCTAGGAATCTGGTAACAAAAAAGGAACGTTTCATACAACAATTACGAGACATTTTGGAAAATATGGAGGATCTTGCTCAGATTGATTACCAGCCTACAATTTTTTATCAATCAAAATGTACAAGCTTTATGGAAATTGCACTTATTGTCATGGCGTTAGAGCGCATGTTCAGATATTTTTGAATACCTTGGCCGCTCCAATAAATTAGATAATTGAGGTATTCTCACAACACTAAATAAGAAAATAAAAATCATTTATTTCACACCCTAAAAATCCATAAATTGTTAATTGTTATAAAGCTCGGGGTGCTCAATAAAGCGAGGGGATACTTTACTCCGGGGCAAAGACTTCTGTTATATAAGTCGCAAGTCAGACCCCATATGGATTATTGCTGTCACCTCTGGGCAGGAGCACCTGTATACCAGCTTGCACCCTTTGACTCGGTTCAGAGACGAGCTGTCCGAATAGTCGACGATCCCAGATTCACAGGCGGTATTGAACCCTTAAGTCTAAGGAGAGACTTCGCCTCCTTATGTGTGTTCTATCGTCTGTACAATGGGTTGTGCTCTGAAGAACTGTTCGACATGATGCCATGGCTACCATGATATCTCCTCAGTTTAGATGCGACATTGTCCGTTTTTGAACTGACACGTCGCGATTCACATTAGGTCCCAAACTGAATCGCATTAGTAGACCGTTGTAGCCCCACAGATCTTGCATTTGAATGGGTCAATTTTTTTCAGACTCTGGCGAGGTGAGCTTAATAATATTGATTATATTTAAATATTTTTAAATATGTAGCAAACGGGTTGTTGCTCACATAAATTTAAGTCGATAATAGCTCGACATTTTTCGATCCATTTAGAGGATCCTCATCATGGAATACCCGCAACCAAAGGCCGACGTGTACAAAAAAACTGTCTAATATGTCAGACTACGACCGTTAAAAGGTTAAAAGTAAAAATTATATAATTCTCATCTCTGTAACATTTAATCTAAATTTCCCTGTAACTTGTACTTGAAAATGCCAGTTAGCAATAAATTATATTGATTTAAACTTTCACGATTATCACTCATATTTTACAGACAAACGGGTCTTAATCGCGTAAACTTACGTTTAATTATATCCTGACGTTTCGGGCATGACGTTACACCCGTGGTCGCAGGCAGACTGGCGAGAGAATGTATCAACACCTTCGAGCTGCGCGGGTTTTTCGAACTACCCGCACTTGATCTTGATTATTCACTTCTAGGCTAGGGTTGTCACTAGGCCTACACACAACACTCACAACATCCAATGGCTTAAAAATGGATGTTTCACCACGCTTACATTTGTAAATCACGGGATTCCACGCGGACGAGATTCCTTGTCCCTCATTTTGATTAAAATTCCGATGTTTCTTAATTTCAATAGCTTCACGTACTTTTCGGCTATGATGTATACGCTCGGTTGAGAGGACTGTCGGGTTATGGAGCTCAATCCAGTGGTTAGGTCCGGACTCCAACAAATGCTCGGCCACAGCAGACTTATTCGTTTGACGCTTTTTAACAGCCGTGATATGTTCCTTGACCCTTTCCGCTATGGTGCGTTTGGTTTCCCCAATATAGGAACTACCACAGCTACAATCGATCTTATAAACGCCCGGTGTGTGATAAGGTAAAACATCCTTAGGCGACCTTAGATGACCTGCCACCTTTGATAACGGCATGTAAACGGTTGGTATGGAATACTTATTCAAAAGCGTACCTATTTTGTCCGTTACACCCCTGACATAAGGCAAAAATGCTGGTCGCCTTGCAACATCTGGATGTTTCTTCCTCGGTGTTCGTCTGGGTTGCCGTCTGTTCATTATGTAGCCATTTCTCTTCAGAACCTCCTGAACGTGCGATAACTCAATTTCTAGAAATTCAGGGTCACAAAGGTCATGTGCTCTGTTCTTTAGAGAATTAACCACAGACTGAAGCTGGCGGGGGTGGTGGTGAGACAGAGCGTTCAAATACCTGTCAGTGTGTGTGGGCTTCCTATAGACAGTGTGCGCCAAAGAACCATCATCTCGACCTATCACCTTCACGTCCAGAAAAGGCAAACTGCGCTCCGATTCCAATTCATACGTGAATTTGACTTTAGTATGAATGGAATTGAGATACTGGAGTAATTGCTCAACTTCATGCTTGCCACCTCTCATAACGCAAAAGACATCATCGACATACCTGCCGACCTGCCTGCGACCACGGGTGTAACGTCATGCCCGAAACGTCAGGATATAATTAAACGTAAGTTTACGCGATTAAGACCCGTTTGTCTGTAAAATATTAGCAATAAATTAATCAAAAACCTGTTTTCGTACGGGACATCGGTGGACTTTTTCGTCGAATGCACCATTATACGAGTATACATATCGGCCATGGTACTCACGAATATATGATCATTGATCAGGCCTTCACGTTTCAGCATGACATTTTCCTTTTTTGTTCTCGGAATCTGGTAACAAAAAAGGAACAGTTCATACAAAAATTATGAGACATTTTGGAAAATATGGAGGATCTTGCTCAGCATGATTGATTACCAGCCTACAATTTTTTATCAATCAAAATGTACAAGCTTTATGAAAATTGCACTTATTGTCATGGCGTTAGAGCGCATGTTCAGATATTTTTGAATACCTTGGCCGCTCCAATAAATTAGATAATTGAGGTATTCTCACAACACTAAATAAGAAAATAAAAATCATTTATTTCACACCCTAAAAATCCATAAATTGTTAATTGTTATAAAGCTCGGGGTGCTCAATAAAGCGAGGGGATACTTTACTCCGGGGCAAAGACTTCTGTTATATAAGTCGCAAGTCAGACCCCATATGGATTATTGCTGTCACCTCTGGGCAGGAGCACCTGTATACCAGCTTGCACCCTTTGACTCGGTTCAGAGACGAGCTGTCCGAATAGTCGACGATCCCAGACTCACAGGCGGTATTGAACCCTTAAGTCTAAGGAGAGACTTCGCCTCCTTATGTGTGTTCTATCGTCTGTACAATGGGTTGTGCTCTGAAGAACTGTTCGACATGATGCCAACGTCCACTTTTCATCATCGCACCGCTCGCCACCGACTGGGCGCTCATCCTCACACCTTGCAACCTAAATGGTCGCGCACCGTGCGGTTTCAGAGGAACTTCCTCCCGCGGACGGTCCGTCTGTGGAATGAGCTCCCTGCCGAGGTTTTCCCGTTGGACTACAGTATGGGGTTCTTCAAAAGAGGAGTGTACAAGTTCTTATTGGGTCGGCAACGCGCATGTGACACCCCTGGGGTTGCAAGCGCCCATAGGCTACGGTGACTGCTTTCCATCAGGCGGGCCGTATGCTTGTTTGCCACCGACGTGGTATAAAAAAAAAAAAAAAATTACAAAATCACTTAAATGACTATGTTAATACTTAAGCTTAGGTGTTGGGAGGTCCAGTGCTTGACAAGGGCACTGTCCCATCTCCCTGCCACAACAGCCAGCAGTGTTATTCATTAAAGAAACCGCCTTGCTAACAGCGCTGTGTCAGCGCTGCGGCAGCGTCGAGCCTAAAAATGGTATTCACTAATGCACTTTAAACGACACTAGCGCTCGGCGACGAATGCGGCGTGAGCTGGAACTACACTACGTCGAGAGTTACCGCCTACAGTTCGACGACGAGCTGTTCTATGTTATGTTAGTGAATACCGTTTTTCGCAGCGCTGCGCTCTACGTCGAAGTGAAGGCTGTCTCGTCGTCGAGCTCGTTGACGAACGCAGCGTCGAATGTGTGAATAAGAGAATAGCATAGCAGGAGACTGTGGCGACTGTCGCGCACTCTGCGGAGCGCCACGGCGCAGCGCTTGCGCAGGGTCACATGAAATGAAACCCTGTAGCACATGAACACTGTAGGTACATTTACTTGCTGTACCCATGTAAGTATTATGTATAAAGGAAGCTTGTACAAAACCGTATAACGGGTTAAACCGTAACATCCGCTTATCTCTGCTCATAGTTAGAACAACTTTCAACCAAGCTGCTTATTAACTTTTTAACCGCCGTGAATTTTTCGTCGTACATGCTCGTGTTGTCGCCAATACAAAATTACACCACGCACATTTGAGGGTGATTGCATTGAAGATATCATGGTGGCTACCATGATATCTCCTCAGTTTAGATGCGACATTGTCCGTTTTTGAACTGACACGTCGCGATTCACATTAGGTCCCAAACTGAATCGCATTAGTAGACCGTTGTAGCCCCACAGATCTTGCATTTGAATGGGTCAATTTTTTTCAGACTCTGGCGAGGTGAGCTTAATAATTATTGATTATATTTAAATATTTTTAAATATGTAGCAAACGGGTTGTTGCTCACATAAATTTAAGTCGATAATAGCTCGACATTTTTCGATCCATTTAGAGGATCCTCATCATGGAATACCCGCGACCAAAGGCCGACGTGTACAAAAAAACTGTCTAATATGTCAGACTACGACCGTTAAAAGGTAAAAATTATATAAATTATATAATAAAGTAAAAATTATATAATTCTCATCTCTGTAACATTTAATCTAAATTTCCCTGTAACTTGTACTTGAAAATGCCAGTTAGCAATAAATTAATCAAAAACCTGTTTTCAAAATATTCGGTGACACTCTTTTCTCTATGAGCCCCAGATAAAAGAAGGAGAGATCGCTTTTTGGACAAAGGGCGGCCAGAGCCGTCTGCGGTCAGCCTTTATAAACTGGACTTTTATATCGAGACTTCCTGCAAACGAATACTGACAATGAAAACGAATACTAGAAGTGACAGATAAATACAATACAATACTCTTACTGTACACAGTGTTTTAACCTCTAGGTATTACAATGGGCGGTCTTATCGCTAAAAAGCGATATCTTCAGATAGCTGAATTAAATAAAAACAGTTTAAACAAGTTCAATGTGGGTAAGGTAATATTTTATTTTTAAGGAAAGTCCGTCATATGCGTCTCATATTGTTGAGCTAGGGGTGGAAATCAATTAGTAGACGGACTTTCCTGAAAGACGGTCTTCCCCGCATTGACCTCATAGACAAATAAAATTATTGATGGATAACATTAGGAAATAAGTGTTGGATAAAATGTTTGGAGGCTCCATACAGAGCTAGAAACACCGTCGAGCAGGCAGTGTTCGTTATAGCGATACAGCACGGCAATGCTGCCTTTGTCAATAATCCATAATCGCCACGGGAAGCGGATTGGCGATCGCAGTAGTGATCAATCAGAAGCTACTGCCATCAAATAAGTAATCTTCAAAAAAAGAATGGTCAATGACACTTCAATCCATTAGTCAACTCTTACGATACCCGCGGGAAGATTTTGGGTGGTGACAAATGTATCCTTACCGCCGTCACCACGCGGTATACAAATATAATGAGGCACTGGTCTCACCGCGAATTACTAAGCTATGAACTATCTGCTATAAACAGGAACAAAAGATACGAAATAGAACAGTGTAAATAAAAGAGACACGGCGATACTCGCCCAGCTATGAGCTACCACCGCCGGACGAGTATCGCCGTGTTTCTTTTTTTACACGGGAGTGCGTGTGTTTAGGTATAGCCGAGAAAGTTCATACCTTAGTAGCTCGGCTTAGTTTACTTACTTACTCGCGGTGAGAACTGTGCCTAATGTGGGTAATTTTGAAAGTCACATAAAAATCACCATTATTTCCAACAGCAAGATTCCCTTGCGAACTTACCCAAGCATTTCTAGACAACATTCGTAATTACTCCACTGCACCTTACCTAATTATATCCAATATATAGTCTTGTCATGTCTTACATCGACCAAGGCTCTTACGAAAATGGGTAATAATACGCAATACGCTACGCAATCGTTTTCAAGTGTTAATAGTTGACAAATATTTAAATTACAGTACAATTTTATTTCCTTCGAACGATCAAAGTAACGCGTGTCCTGCTTAGTTGTCAAACGCTGCGAATGCCTGCGGACTGTCATTGTCAAGCGCTAATTTACGATTAATTTAAAAAATTAAATACATTTAAAATTAGAATTTTTAATCAAAGCTTACGGCTAAAAATCTGCATCCTCGGTTTCAATAACAGCCTGCATGATGTTAACACACTGTATATTCCTAATCTATTTTTCAATCATTATTAATGAAATTCTCAAAACGTAACAGTTTTTAGGCTATAGTGCGAGAAGTGGGTCATTTTACGTCAGGTCCAAAACTTCGAAGGGCCATCTGTACTAAAAAACGTCGTACGAGACACGCGCAAAATCGAAATTCGTAACTCGTGTCGATTTAAAACACTCCCTATCGGTCGTGTTTTAAAGCATCGCCACTCGTTTCGAATTTCATGTTTTTCGCACTTGTCTCGTAATGTACTATTCTACTCCCGTACTTTTACTTGTTATTTACAGGGTAACTGAAACCGACGTTGCCCCATCCAGCATGCAACTATCCTTGTCCATCCCCCGAGATCGAATAAGGGAGGAAGCCAAAGCGGGATTTATGAGGATTCCCTCCACTCCTTCGATTGCCAGTGTACTGCGTCAAAGTGCGTGTGCGGTCACTGAGAATAATCCAACAGAGTTTCTGGAAACTTCCATATTAAAGGAATTTTTCAATAATAAAATGGACATCCTCAACTACGCTTAACAGACTGCAATCGATAAGATATTTTAGAATTATAAGTTATAACTAACGTGAGACTCAAACATATTTAAATATTTATCAAAACGGGTCCGTTACGTAATTTTAGTCGATAATTGCTCGACGTGTCGATTGAATCCTCTAAATGGATCGAAACATGTCGAACAATTATTATCGACTAAAATTACGTAAGTAACCCGTTTTGATAAATATTTAAATACGATAAGATATTTATTCGTAGACTTCATAATAACATAAACATTTACCCCCTTCTTCATATTGATAATTATGTCAGAAATAATAAATAATCCATACCGTTCGTCAGTAGAAAACAAAAAAATGTAACCAATAATGGCAAATATGGCAGACTTTCCATAGCATTTGACGTCTTTGACACATATCGTAAAACGCGTTCCCAGATATATTTTAGGTAAAGCCGGTCGACCGATTATTAAGCCGTACTCTTTCAAATGTGTATTGTGTATGCAGAAGTGTAAGGCGAACAACTTAGTTTACCCTATAGTTTCGACCTTTTAACTATATGACCACCTTATAACTATATGACTTGAGATTTACCCCCTTATTCATAAACGTCTGCTAGCTTAACAAGCAGCTAATAATTGTTTGTCCCTTTGCTCTTATGGACACATCGTGAAGACCGAAAGGGACAACGATTATTAACGGCTTGTTAAGTTAGCAGACGTTTATGAATAAAGGGGTTAGTTTTTAAGATAGATAATAAGACAATTTGTGTTCTCTGACGGGGTGTCATGGAAACTCTTTGTAAAATTGTAACATCTTCTATACATGACTTAAACAAATAAACATCTTATCTTATCTTATCTAGTTGATTGTACACTCATCATCAGATATATTATACTGGAGTGGCCAGAGTACTCACATATTTTCTGATCAGACCTCAATTGTCATGGCGTTATAAAACTGGCTAAATTTTTATAGTCTACAGTCGTCACAAAGGTATCCTATATTAGTAACTAGCGGCCCGCCCCGGCTTCGCATAGGTACTATACCTACATAAAAACCTTCCTCTTGAATTACTCTACCTATAAAAAAAAATATGATCAAAATCCGTTGCGTAGTTTTAAAGATTTAAGCGTACAAAGGGACATAGGGACAGAAAAAATGACTTTATTTTATACTATGTAGTGACAGTGATAAAAAGTACTCTAAAAGGCTGTCTAAATATATTTTCTATAGCCAGAAGCTCCGAGAAATATGAGTAATACTTGGAAATATCGTAAGAAAAAACAATCTGGTGTAGAGAGGCCATATTCTTTTATAGAGCCAATAAAACGGGCCAAGTCCGAACAAGGAGTGTCGCAGACAATATTGAGCTGTGGAAAGTATTGGTTTCTCGGTCTACAACACTTGGCTGGGGTTTTTAGATATTGTGTTAAAGAGTGGAGTATTTTCTGGATACTGATTAAAAAGATTATTTGATGTTTTAATCTTGCTGGCCCCTATACCACAAAACTTTACAAGCGTACACTTCTACAAAATTGTATAAATTCCCATAAAAAAGTTGTCAATTATGCAGAATTGTACGCTTGCAAAGTTTTGTGCTATAGAGGCCAGGATATATTTATTTTCTGTGTGGTAATGGTA
This sequence comes from Thaumatotibia leucotreta, assembly GCA_025490895.1. Taxonomy (NCBI): domain Eukaryota; kingdom Metazoa; phylum Arthropoda; class Insecta; order Lepidoptera; family Tortricidae; genus Thaumatotibia; species Thaumatotibia leucotreta. The sequence continues at coordinate 39,379 of JALPQI010003642.1, read as the reverse complement.
ACGGCAATAAGAATACATTTGTCACCACCCCATCTCTTCCCACGGGTGTCGTAACAGTCGTCTAAGGGATCGAAGTGTCACTGATCATTCTTTGAAGATTGATGATGGGCAGCAGCGTCATCATCGTGAACATATTACTGCGATCGCCAATCCGCTGGCCCAGAGTGGCGATTGTAAGTTAAGGTTAAGGAGAGGCTTACGTCCAACAGTATGAACTGAGATAGGCTGCTGTGAGGATATATTTATGGGTAGGTAGGGAATAATGTCCGATTAAAGCGATTACCGACCTAAGCGCTATTAGTTCCGATGCCATCAAAATCCTATAAGTATCCTAAATTTAATTTGTATGTGTAATAGATTTTCTTTTGACCGAACAGAGTCTTTTTGTTTCCTAAACACTTTTTTTATTATTTATTCGGGGCATCAAAAGCAGTACATAAGAAATGTACAAAACTGAGTATACAGTAAACAAAGCCAATAAAATATGTCCTTAAAAATACAATCAACATGCAATAGCAAGATAGAGCGTGCGCATTTATACTAACTAACACTGAAATTTTACTCGTTTTCAGTTCAGTTAAATAACAATCAACCAATTTCGAACATTCAGAGAAGAATATTTTAAAAAATATTTCAAATTAGTATGTTTCCATTATTTTGTATGAAAAATCCACCTGACCCATATTCATTCCTCGTGAGTGTATTTAGACCACATGCGCGTTACCACTTGTTGTACTATACAAACTGTACGTTAATATTTTCGAGATCATATACCTCGTAAACCTTCAAGTCAAGGGTGAATACCTAAGCACCTTCTGGGCAAACTCACTCCATCGTAGGTCGCGTCTGCCCTCGGCTAGTCTGTGGCCCTGAGTAAGCCCATTTCAAAAAAAATAAAAAAAACTGTACAGTAAGTATCATTTTAATTGGATTCAGCGTTAAGTCCGTAACTCCTAACAAACTGCAAAACCTATAAACGTAACAAACGACCTGAGCGTTTAAATTTTACACGCTTTCAAACTAGACGTAAATAAAACCTCCGCTTTTCGCTTTAAAATCTTTCATTTATCTACCTTCACGATCAACTATTGCTAGTCTTTTCAGTTTCTACTAAAATAAAGGAGAAAGAGTAATACTTCTTACAACTTGTAAGGTGTTTTAGAAGCTCTTAAAGTGCGTGTGTCCTGGGTTGTTATTAGCAAACCAAGCGTGCCAACTAAATTCTAGAAAAAATATGATTTCTTATCAATACGTTGTTATTATATTTGTACACGAGTGGAAAGTGGTCCTAATTAAAATAGTTTCGATACAAGTGCAATTTTTTTTTTCGACCAGTGTGAAAGTTGGAGCCCGAGTGAGACGAGGCCGACAATCACCCGAGTTAAAAAGAAGTTTTTAGTACAGATGGTGCTTTTTTTAGGCTCTAGTGCGAGAAGTGTGTCATTTTACGTCAGGTTCAAAACTTCGGAGGACCATCTGCACTAAAAAACGTCGTACGAGACACGTGCAAAAACGAAATTCGTAACTCGTGTCGATTTATTTAAAACATCGCCACTCGTTTCGAATTTCATGATTGTCGCACTTGTGTCGTAATGTACTATTTTACACGTGTATCGAACGACTTTTTTCATAACTAGTGACTTAAAAAGAGAAATTTACGCACTAGTTAGGAAAAGAATGTAGAGAATCCTTATACCCGAAGACCAATTTTTATAGGAGAATCAGCTGCCAAAAACACATACGAGTATAGAAAGGATACGTTATTTGAACCTTATTACAAAAATGTTTACACTAGGTATTTACTGTTTAGCATACTTCTATGGCAACTCAGGGTATATTACTCCTCTGTTATTTTTGTCAAGAGCTAACAAGTGTAACGGAGATAGCATTTCGCCGACTATCACCAAAGATGTATCACAAAAAGTGACCTTCGCAGGAGCCCACAATTCAACTAGGTCTTCGGATTCACACCAAATCGTGGGTCACAATTATATCGGTCCACCAAGTACGAAACGCTTATTGTGGTTGAAAATAGCTACCTCCAGCTTTAGTACAAGGTGCCAATCTCTGCGACTAGATGGCGCTGCGAACACGGTCGTAAACATTTATGGGCAGTCGCGTGTTGACTGCAGAGGCAAGCGCTCGTCAGGTGCGATATTGAAATCCCCTGATCTGATTTGACGAAAACTGTTTAAGGTTTTTACGGACTTCACAATATTATAGCGTTGTAGATTCTGTGCGAATGTAGTTTTTATTCGATAATTTATATTAGACAAGGAAGTCTAGGGTTTCATACACAGAAACGGCAATCAATGATCAGATAGTAAGATCTCGTATTATTTTTTTTATATTTTTTTTCAAAAGTACAATTTAATGTACATACCTAGATTAAATCTAACTAATCTACTTAACCTAACCTATATTTAAGATTGGCCCTTGTGGCATTGTACCGAGGATGCTGGCGGCATTTCCTCGCTGTTTTCATTTATATAAAAGGATACCTAATATCTAACCATTCATAGATAATCAGTACACATAAATTTTTAAAACGTCACTTTAGTTAGGTTTTTTCAAGGTTCCGGAAAGTTTATTGAACCACCTAAAACCTGTAGGTTTATGCCTAGCCAATAACAATAAGTGTATTTTTCATCTCAACCAGATTCGGCTATGTGAGACTATTAAGTAGGTAGTAGGTATTTTGCTGCTTTCCTTTGATTATAAATTGTGATAACTCTACTAGATTTAAACGTTTTGAGATATATTTTAAATATAAACTCTTTAGCGCATTGTAGTAACAAAATATTTGGCAATTTCATATAAGTTTAGTGTCATCGTGCGATACAGGCATAGCCTAGTACAGGTGTCACGAGCAAAGCTGTTATGTATTTCTGTGTCTACAGTCTTGTATTTATTTTTAGATTATAAAATACGTGTGTTTAATAAGTTTTTACCGTATCAATAAACTATTTTGTTTTTGAAATAAAACTATGAAAACGGATAAACTCGCGTTTTATTTATTTATTTATTTATTTTAATAGTTATATTAGTATAGGTAGTTAGAGTTTATCCGTATGAAAACGGATAAACTCGCGTACCTTAACTAATTTTAACTTCATTATTTTTTTATTATTTTCGTTTTTAACATTTATTCTGCTTTTTATCTCAGAATCAATAAACTTTATAATAACTACAGGCACAATATGAAAGCACCAAACCACCCTACACATCGCATAAAAGCGTTTTATTTGGCGACGAACCGGCGATCGTTTACGAGCGGCTTTACTGCCATTTTATTGACTAGCCGCTGTGACCTACTGTTATAACATACCTATAATATTGAAGTTAACAAAATTCGAAAAAGTAGTTTTCTGCTCGTTGTCTTTAATATTAAATAACGCACCACCCTCATCAATTCATAAGCCAATAGTCGACTTTTTTATGACTTCAGGCTATCTCTTAAATATCAATAATTTTAACAAAAAATGTAGGTAGGTATGTGAACTTCAGGTTTAAGGTTTTAAGTTAGAAATAAACCAAGATTGTGTTCTGAAAGAGCGTGATTATGATATAATGCAAGTTTGCAGGTTTGTTTACATTCTTTTACTAACTGACGAATGGTAAACTATTCACTGAATAGTCTGCGGCTTACTGTCTGCACCACAGATCATCACTCACTACGTAACAAACTTGAAGGCGTCCAATAAGGTGCAATACAATTCCAATCGGATTCGACAGTCGAATGCAAGTAACGAGTTTTAACAAGTTGCCACATGGGTTGTGTGGCCATTGAGCAAGCGCGAGCGAGTCGAGTGCTCAGTCTCGAGCCAGAATATGGTGAACTATTCTTCTATATTACCCTTAATTTCACGCGGACGATCATCAAGTCGCTGGACTGACCAGATTAAATGAGCTACCGAATCCAGCGTAATTCAATGCATTCGCAACGTCTCCAACCGGCAAAAATGGAAGACAAACTCTAGGATCAGGATAGGAGAGCTCTCCTCTAGAAGACGTACTCCTACGACCGAACGAACATATCTCCAAGTACCTACGTCGTCTGCGCATTTAAAATGATACGAGTAGATGCTCGCCATGTTGGGCGAGTACTCGCGCAAGTTCGGAGCACTCGTACGACAGTTTGAAAGAAGACGCTGAACTTCGAAAAAAGAAAGTTTCGAGCATTTGGCACTGTCACTCTAAAGAAGGCGTCGTTGGACTAACAAAGACAGATCCTAGCAATTTACGATTTTTGATGTTCGTGGTAGGTTTGCCGAATATAAATTGACAATCTCAACGATATAGAACCGTATGTTCCTTTCACTCCGACCATCTGTTTCTTTCACTCCAAAAGGTGCATTTAAACCAAACGAGCATTCGCTCAACGAATTTCGACGAATCAAGTTTGGTGTAACGTACGAATTTCGTAGAGTGGGGGATAGAATGAGCGAATGCTCGTTTGGTCTAAATGTACCTAAAGAAGTCGACATTGGAGTGACACAGACATGTCCTCGCTTGCGACTTATAATTGAAAATTTCAACGATATAGGACCGTAGGTAAGCGAGTAGAATGGTGGCCATGCTTGGACGAGTTCTCGCGCAAGTTCGGAGTGCTCGCCAAATACGGGGGTAGGTGTCGTGCGAAGTTCCAGTTTGCTCTGAATCGAGGTGCGGAGATATTTATTCGTAGTTGGGAAAGTGAAATCTGCAAATGCACGTAATGCTAATCAATGGTTTTGTTATACTGGCAACACAAAGTTGTTGAATGTCATAATGACATTCAACAACTTTGTGTTGCCGAATGTGTGTGTTGTTTTCGAATATTATTTGAAAGTAAAGTTTTTACTTGATACGTAAAGCGTTATATCCCGCTGGCACTGACATATTGGAGCGAGCGCTATGGCCTGTTTTACCTACGTATCGAGATAAGGGTTAAACTCAAAATCATGTTATGAGTCTTTCCGGTGGACATTTTAAAAGTTGAGGGCTATGAGAGTTATTTTTTTTATGAAACCCTTATATTCAATTTATTGGAAAACCAACAACACAAAAACCCTTATTGTCATTTAAATGCACTCCTTTTCTATTGTATTGTAATTGTATGATAAAAATCACGACTACTTACACTCCTACCAGTTGCTTACTATTGGCCACAGGAAAGAGGGGCTCTACAGTTCAGCTGAACACGCACTTTTTTCTTTCCTGTGGTCGACAGTTAACAGCCTGTGGACAGGTAGTAATGATTTTTATCATACAACGCAATGAAAACGGAGTACTTCTTAATGAAAATAAGGCTTTCATAAGAAAATCAAGCTTTATAAGCCTTAACTTTTAAATTGTCCACCGGAGAGACTCCGAACATGGGTTTGCGTTTGACCCATAAACTAACGTTATACCGATACTTTCAAAGTCATGGTACGCTTACTGTAGGCTTATGATGGTCCCGTGGTTAACGGTTTGTCGTCGTTGCCGTCTCGTTCTAACAAGTAGTACTTGCGAGTGCAAAAGTGACATGGGCCTCAGTTCCCGCTTTCCATCAGGAGGGCTGAGAGTTCAGTTGTCTACCTTCGTCTCATAAAGAACAAAAAAACGCTTAGCCACCATATGTCGCCGCGAGATAGACTATCCGTCCCTCTTTTATTAATATAGTTTGTAGAAGACGCGAAATCTGTCTCACAGCGACATACTGTCGCACCAATCACGTGCTAAGCGTCCACAGTCTCCCAGTCAAGGTCGTATACCCTTTTTTCTAGTCGTTTAATACAGATAAAATACGGAGCTACGTCGCTTAGGTCGTTTCTATTTTATTATTAATATCTGCAACCTTCCACTAATCCACAATACGAGCGATTAAGCAAGTTGCGAAACCACATGCTTATAACTTTTCAAACACTTCACAACGCAATCTGGCAGTTTCTAAAAGTAGCACCTCACAAATATTTACTGCACTGTCTCTAAGACTTATCAATCGTAACGTTTAGTAACCAGAATAGACTTTACGCTGTTCGAAATAAGATAGAAATTCAGATTTAGTATGGAAATTAGATAAGACCTTGGTGAAGTAACGCGTAAATTTTGTACGACAGTTCACCGCGTTATTAAACTTTGAATAAATGAAAACAGAGTATATTCGGCCTTATTTTTAGGGCATTAAGGGTAAAGATATTTGTTTGGCAGTGTGTTAAAACTGTTAAGATGCAATTTTCTTAAAAGGTGTCTTGTTTGTTGCTAAGTAAATTCGGTTATAATGAAATCGTAGTTAGTTTTAGTTTGTGGCACAAAGTTAGAATGAATTGTCTTTATGCCAAGTTGATATTTTGTATATTATTTTTTTAGCACTTGTCTCGTAATGTACTATTTTTTTATTCTACAGACATCGTATAAAATGTATACCATTAAATGTCAAGTGTCAGCCGTCTATTTGAAAGATTATAATGCGGGAGTAGATAATAGTACATTGTGTATCTAGGGAGGTAGGTACGTATTACTAACAAGAGTGTTAGAAGTGTTAGAGAAGTGCTAGGAAATTTCACTTTTCTATTACTCTATTGCATGCAAGCAATGACGCGCTTAGAAAGCAAGTGCGATGAAAAATATATTACGATATTTCTACAGTATTACCTACATAACTAAACCTTTTATTCGTTGTTATATTTCCATCGACATTTATTGCTTTTCAAGTTTCCTTGTAACGCCTTACAAACTTGCCGGTGACAATTCGCTCCATTTTACCGACTTCATAAAATAAAAGTCGACAGATGAAGTTTGGCACACCTTACAGCGGTGCAAACTTATTCGTGCGGTCGCAGACAGTGCGTTCTTGAAGATATTTTACTGAGTTGTGTTTAAGACAAGTGCATGGGTAAATTGGTAGCCCACACGTGGTGACTTGAAAGCTTTTAAAGTAATGCAACCACATCGGCCGAAGTTTATCTTTTGTACTATTAGTGGAATAGGTTGTTTTCAACATAGGAAACGTAACAACCTTACACAAATTAATATTACGAGTATAAGTAGTACACATTTTTACTACATGTTTACAAAAAAGACATTAAGTAATTTAAGCCTTCAACGTGTGTGTTTTCTAGATAAGTGACACTATACAAGGTGTCCCAAAACCATGGTTATATGAAGGGATTGTACCATAAATATTCTATATAGAATATAGATAGGCATCATAAAAATAGGGATATTTTTTTCACATTTAATTCTGTTGAATTCCCAATCGAAGCAAGTGCAAAAATAAGTATCGAAAGAATCCGCTCATATGTTACGACGTTCGCGTTCTTATTACACAGTGCAGTCTTCTGTACACCTTATTTTGTCTTTGCCTGTACCTAGTTAATAACTTAATGTAGAGTTACTAATAAAAATAGCATTATGTCTTCTTTGAGCAAAATACCCTATTTACGACATTTAAGGCACTTTCCTTTCATGTCCTATAGTTTTAGGACGTCCCTTATACGTATTATTATTTTGCTGTGTCATTATGCTCATTATATTGCTAATCTAGTTTTAGAGAATTCAAGCGGATTTTTAACTAAGCGATACAGGGTATTTTTTCTATTTGCTATTAAGTTAAGGGAAGCGTATTATGTTCAGTATAACTAATTCTCTAAGGAACTAGTATCCTATCTCTTACTGTTATTGAGTTATTAAAAAAATAAGTTAAATTTTTGAACAAGTGTACTGCAACCTACAAACAAAACCTGTCCAATTTAACTATATTACTACGAAACACATTTTCCAATCAATATAAATCCAACAAGACCCACGTAGAAAATATTCATATCGAAATGAACAAAAAACTATCAGTCAAATTTTATTACACGAAATTGACACGAATAACCATGAAACAGATAGAAGCTCATACTCGACGTGTCATATTCATTCGACACCCCTAATCCATTGACACCCTTTTTGTCACCCAAAAAACTGTCACGTCGTCCTTGTCTGGCAGTATATAGTCGAAGAAAGATGGAATGTACGTCTGTTGATGGCAATAGGGAACTGCCATATCGTTTTTACTGCGCGTTATCTAATCTTCAAATACATAGAGAAGGGTTCTATTTAGGGTTGTCACTTACAATGTAATAGTAACTGTTTTATAAATGGATATATTCACTAAAAAGTGTAGATTATAGAAAAGCGGGAACTGAGGCATGGGCCTCAGTCCATGTCCATTTGGGTGGGACATTTTTCAAAAATTTCGATTTTCTGGAGGGCATAGTTACAAAACGGTACCATTTGATGTTTGATTATTATCTTATTTTTATTATATTTTTTATTCTAGTTTTGCTGCCTCCGGATTTGAGTAGAAATTTTCTTAAAATGTATGGGGCTTCAAAAAAAAAGTTATTATCTTCGACTTTTTTTAGTCTCTTTTGGCTCCGTAACTTTAGAAAAGCTATTTCCAGGTAAACATATATAGAATTAGCATTGCGTATTGACTCAAAGCTAATGCTTAGCTATAGCTCATGTTGCAACAAAAAGAAAAACATAGATATCAACTGTGGTCAGTACAAAATATACTGAAGTTTCTATGAAATCTTTCAATTAGATCTTAGATACGGAGGCAGAAAATGAATTCCGATGGCCAAACCATTTTACACACTCTTTGTCGACCTAATTACGGAACTATGGAACTATTTTCAACGGCGCGCAGTAAAAACAAATACTTTTTTTTCTTCATACATCAGTGACCCATCGTCCATGGGGACATAGTGACCAAAAAATTGCCTATGCGCTGCCTACCTGAGGACTTAGATGGATTGCCTCTATGCCAGTAATTACACCGGCTATCTTACCCCAAACAGGACACAGTATTAACTATTTAGCGGCAGGTTAACGGGTAAGACCGTGTTAGCTATCCGGGCGGACCCTGCACGAAGTCCTACCATCAGCAAAACTACTAAAATTCTGAGTTAGTGAGTTAGTGACAGCCCTATGGGACTCGTCATGTCGTCGCATATTTTTTTATCTCCCTCGCAAGGGAGGGGCGATTTTTCGGGTAATTTCAGACTAGAGAGTATCACTATGGATAGGTATTTTATGCCGCCCTAAAATGAAGGGTGTTTATAGACCTTTTTGGAATTAATTTGGGCGAAACCTTGACATTATTCAAGGAATATATGTATTAATATGATACGTGCCCGCAGTCAATACCGTGACGACTAGAAATTTAAGTGCTAATATTTCAATCATAAAGGCACACTAAACCTATTGGAACCATAGACCACCAGATCAAAAGAAAAGTAGTGAGTGATTTCTTACAATTTGATTTATAGCGATACTTGGATATAGATCCTGAGCATCCCGAGTGGCTTAAGGTTCTATTGGATGACTGTACTTAACCTGTATCAAAATCTTGAAAGTATCAAATTGCCGCAAGCACAGTAGACACGTCAATAGGCGTAACCTTAAGAGGAAAAAACCTCGGATGCCGTAACTATGTCTGGTGAAGTCGCCATTGTCTACACGCCTTAATTGCCACGTTTCTATTTACGGGGTTAGGTACCTACTTAATGATAAATGGGTCGTATTCACATTTATATTTTCTTTTCCGTAAGACAGTTTCTTGTTTTTATTCCGCTACCTTAAGGTTGTTTGGAAGAGATCGCTCTTTAGCTATAAGACCATGTAGTATCTCTACTTGTAATACTGTACACCACGTTTATTTTGATTTTCATTGAATTCGACACATTGCTGAGCAATATCGACCACATTTCCCAAAATGTTCCAGAAAGTTTGTGTGGAAGTTTTTTTTTATGTTACCAGATTCCTATGCATTTTTGGTAACAAAAAAGGAATGTTTCATACAAACATTTTGGGAAATGTGGTGCATCTTGCTCAGTATCATTGACTCTACCAGCCTACTAATTTTCATCAATATCAATAGTACCTTAGAGCAATCTGAAACCATCTGTATTTTCGCATTCGAATGTATTTAAACAGTGTTCAAATGTATACTCCATTTCAAATACCATGGCCCGATGCCACTTCAAAGTTTTATGTGGCATCAAACCATGGTATTTGAAATGGAGTAGGTATACCTTTTTTTTTTACTTTGGGAAAATGCTTTTACGCATCCTGTCGTGGGACAGGTATGACGGACGACGGAGCATTGACCTCCACTACCGTCTAAAAACCCAACGAGTGCCATCTCCGCTTTTGACGAAATGGAGTATACCTAAACAGTGTCAGAGTAATAAAATCTGATCTACTTTGAATAACTTAATGCCAAATATCACACCATTTGTTTTAATTTTTAATTAGGTAATGCATTGAAGTAATAACAATCAGTTAGTTGCGGCTTTAAATGCAAGCATTGAATGCAAAAATTGTCCCCCTGTGTCACATTGTCCTATTTAAACGTCCATAAAACATGTTTATTGTTCGAACAACTTCCAACACGTCAAAGTTTAAAAGCCTCCATACATTCGCCTTACAACTTCATTGAGAAATGGCAGAGGGAATTGATTCTGACATCTCCCTTACCCACTTTAAAACACGCTAAAATGTCTCAAGCAAACGACACGCCATAACCGAGCTTATGTTGCAGTAATAGGGTTTCATAAAATGGTTGTTCTTGGCGAAACGTTCCTTTTTCATATTTATTAGTGTTGTTTTTTGCGTGTAATGGATTTTTAAGTGAATAAACAACAAGCAGCAAGTCGTTAAGTCTTGGTATTTTGAATAAGAAAGATTATGAGTGAATGCTACGTCGTTGGTTGAGAGAAAGCGGGTTCGTAGCATTTTATGTAGTATGAGTAAAGCTTGAATCGCCGTAGCACAATCCGTAGCGCATACAGTCTGTAGCAGACTTAAAGGCATCGCTTTGCATATTTGTCATTGGAATTCAAACTGCCAAAATAAGTTGAGTGAGCGGCTAATGTTACCCTTAAGATAGAACAAACGACCAATCACAGGATGCTAGCCGATGTTGCATTATCTACGATATTACCTTAAAGAGTGGTAGCAAGAATCGCTAGCTATGCCACGTCTATTCGTTTGAGATTATATGCTAGCAAATATGAAGTATGCAGGTGTTAGCGCCTCGTTGGGTGCAACCTCTGCGTTGTCGAAGATGTGTTTGAAATAATATATCTAGTTTTAAATTTGACAATTGAATTTGTTTTCCGATATTTGATTGACTTATTTATGTGTCTAATTTTTTCATTAGAAAATTATAATAATATAAACTGTTGGTTTATTCTATTTTATTAAATAATCATGCTATAACAAGATGGTGACCCCGACGTGATTGAATTCGCACACATTGTGAAGAGTTCGCATAAAAGTACGGTTCCCATAGAAGAAATATCCCATGGAGAAAACCTACGAATGTTGTGAGTTTAAGTCGGTGAGAGCTAGAATTTAGTGATTGCGGATACCCACTAACAATTTAACGTAAGTATGTATAACCTATCTATCGGGATCTGCGGGATTATTACTGAAGTAAGTAAATTTGCTTTAATGCTTAGGCAAGTATAATTTACTATCTCGCATCTTCATTATGGAAGAACTGAAACGTCAGCGAGGAACAGTTCGGAGATGTTTAACTCTGTTCAAAAAATTCCTCACGTCTCTGTTGGAGGAAAAGAATCCAACTCAAGTTTTAATTAGTGAATGTTCTCTTAGGCTTTCTAAAATTCAAGAGGCATTCAATGTTTTCGATGAGATTCAAACTAAGATTGAATTGCAAGATGATTCTCAATGTGAATTAGACGCAAGAGAGACTACTGAAAACGAGTTCTATAGTGCAATTGCTCAAGCCCAGGAATTCATAGCCGCCTTTAAAGATAAATGTCATCAAGGGGACGAATTCTTTAGCCAAAGCAGTCGCCAGCGCGTAGGGGTGAAGAATGTTAAGCTCCCGCAGTTGAGACTTCCTCCCTTTGATGGTAAGACAGATAAATGGTTAGAATTTCGGGATCTATACTTGTCTTTAATCCATAATAATGAAAGCATTGAGGATATATGCAAGTTTCATTATCTCAAGGCTTCTCTTGAAGGCGATGCTAGTATTGTGATTAATTCTGTTTCAGTCTCAGCCGAAAATTATTCAATTGCTTGTTGGCTCCTGCGTGAGCGATATGATAATAAACGTTTGTTAATAAATCAGCATTTAAAGGGTTTGTTTAACATAGAGCCCTTGTTGAGAGAGAGCGACAAAGGGTTACGTCAATTGATTGACAATTTGTCAAAACATTTACAGTCGCTAAAGTCTCTTGGAGAAGAGACTGATAAGTGGGATACCTTGGTTATTTATATGGCCTCCTCTAAGCTTGACAGTACTACAGCGAAGAAATGGGAAGAGTTTCGGAGCGATTTGACTTCGCCGTCATTGCATGAATTTTATAAATTTCTTCGAAACAGGGCTGACGTTTTAGAAACTGTATCTAGTTCGAGGAACGATAAACGTCAAATTCAGGTAGAGTCGAATATTTCGAGCAAGACTGACAAACGTCAGACCCCCACTCGAACTAGATCCTTTATTGCGTCAGACCTGCCATCGAAACCCTCCCCAAGTGTAATGTCACTGTCATGTCAATGTGTTTTTTGTAAACAGGAGCATAGGCTAATTGATTGTCCCAAATTTAATTCGTTATCTGTAGATGAGCGCTATCTACAGGTATGCCAGTGGCGATTATGTAAAAATTGTTTACGCCCTGGTCATACAGCGTACCAGTGCCGCGCCAACAATGGATGTAAGATTTGCAAGAAAAAACACAGTACACTATTACATAAGGATTTAACTAATCAGCAACAGGGTGAAGAGGAAGCAGCTGCTGGACCTGGGAGTCAACTATCCCGGCCTCACACGGCAGCTCCTTCGCCTTCCAACGTAGTTTGTGAGCCTGATTCAGCTATTGTATCTAACACTACTGTCACGATGACAGCGGCAGACCGTCATGAAATCTTGCTGTCAACAGCGCTCATTGAAGTGACAAGTAATGATAAAAAAGTTATTCTGCGCGCTCTGCTTGACAACGGTAGTCAGTCCTCATTTGTAACAGAAAAGGCCAAAGAGATGATAGGTTGCGATATGGTTAGCGTAAATCGCACAGTTACTGGTATTAATAACGAACCTTTGAAAATAAACGCATACTGTGATCTTGACTTCCACTCACTTCATACCTCGTTTATAGGTTCAGCGCGGTGCTACATTGTAGCTAATATAACGGACAAGCTTCCCGCAGTTAAGCTTAATACACACTTTAACATTCCAAAGAATATAGTCTTAGCCGATCCTAAATTTTATTCTCCGGCAGACATCGATCTGTTGTTAGGTGCTGACATATTCTGGGACTTAATTAGGTCCAATAAAATTAAATTAGGTAAGGGTTTACCAGTCTTAGCAGAGACCGAGCTAGGATGGATAGTAGCTGGCCCTACGGGGGGGAGACCCAGCGTCTCTTCGAGTTCTCAAAATATCCACTGTAACTTTTCAAAGGACATTAAAGAGCAACTGTCAAAATTCTGGGAGCTCGAAGAGTTACCTAGCCCGAAGATGGTTATTTCATCAGATGATGCTCATTGTGAGATGCTCTTTAATGATACTACATCCCGTAACAATGATGGTAGATATGTCGTAACTATTCCCTTTCGCGAATCGCCGGATTCTCTAGGTGATTCGTATAAAATGGCAGAAAGGAGACTTAATGGTATTGAAAGGAAAATGTCACAGAATCCTAAACTAAAAAAAAGTTATTGTGAATTTATTAAGGAATACGAGGATCTTGGACATTTGACTGAAGTCTCTGAAGCTGAAGTAGGTAGCCAAGTGTTACCACATCATGCTGTACTTAGGGAACAGAGCGAAACTACAAAACTTCGTGTAGTTTTTGACGTTTCTGCCAAAACTACGTCAGGAAAGTCGTTAAATGACATACAGTACGTCGGGCCTGTAGTACAAGATGACTTGCTGTCTATTCTGTTAAGATTTCGGCAGCATAAATATATAGTTACAGCGGATATTGAGAAAATGTATAGGCAGATTCTAGTAGCGCCCAGCCAACGTAAATATCAGCAAATTCTTTGGAAGGACCCCGAAACTAAAAATATTCGTATCTTACAACTTAATACAATTACATATGGAACGGCTTCGGCCCCTTATTTAAGTACTCGATGTTTGCTGCAATTAGCAAAGGAATGTGACAGACAAAACATCGCTCAAATAATAGTACATGATTTCTATATGGACGATCTTTTGACTGGTGCACAGACTAAAGAAGAGCTAGGCGATATATGTGAATCGGTTACCAATATATTAAATGGAGCTTGTTTACCTCTTCGCAAGTTTCATACGAATGCTCCTACGGTGGTGAAAAACAGTCTTAGCGCTATGATACCAAAAGATTTAGATGTGACTGGTCAATCGAGTGTCTTAGGCCTAAAATGGGAACCAGGACCAGATTGCTTACGATTTTCTGTCGACATTGAATGTAAACCACCTCAAACAAAGCGTTCGATCTTATCTAACTCGGCAAAGATATTTGACCCCTTAGGATTACTAAGCGCGGTGACAATTACACCTAAAATAATCTTGCAAAGACTGTGGTTGTCAAAATTAGATTGGGATGACTCCATCTCACCAGAGTTGTGTAAAAAATGGACCGATTTTGTTGACAAGCTCAAATATCTGACGAAAATCGATGTGCCAAGATATGTTTTGTGTAGTAACCCGGTAAGCATTACTCTACACTCATTTTCAGATGCATCGCAGGATGCTTATGCTGCATGCATCTACTTAACGTCCACGGACAATGAAAGAAACACTATTACGCGTTTAATTTGTGCAAAATCTAAGGTTGCGCCTTTGAAGCCGACTACTATCCCACGCTTGGAACTGTTAGGCGCGTTACTATCTGTCCGGCTGACCGCGAAGGTTCAGAAATCACTTCGCCTTAATATTGATCATGTGTTTCACTGGAGTGATTCAGCTGTCGTTTTAAGTTGGCTTCAAGCGGAACCTCGAAGTTTGAAAACGTTCGTGGCGAATCGTGTAGGCGAAATCCAAGAGTTGTCTTCCGGTAGTTCATGGAGACATGTGCCAGGAGAGATGAATCCTGCCGACTTAGCATCTAGGGGAGTTGACCCTGAATATTTAAGTTCAGCTGAAATTTGGTGGCAGGGTCCTTCGTTCTTGAATGAGCATATGTCAAACTGGCCACAACTGAATCAGTCTATAAGCGATACAAGTTGTCTACCTGAAATGAAAACGTTTATTCAAATCAGTAATACAGTAGATCAAAACTGCAGCGTCATAGATTTCGAAAAATATTCAAGGTTGACTACTTTACAAAGAGTCTTTGCTTATGTGCAAAGATTCGTATTTAATTTAAGAAATCCTGCTTCTAAACATTGCGGTTATTTGACTACAGACGAATTGAAATCGTCTTTAATATATTTGACTAAACAATCTCAACAACAGTCATTCAGCCAGGAGATAAGTACATTGAAAATGGGCAAACCTTTGCCTCTCAAATCGCGCATACTTAAGCTTACACCATTTATAGATGAGGACGGACTACTGCGTGTCGGTGGCCGTATTCAGAATTCCTCAGTTAATTATACACAAAAGCATCCAGCATTAATAGATGCTAAACATACATTTACTAAAATGCTCTTTCTTCGTGAGCATTTTAAAACTTTGCACGGACCTTCTCAGTTGATATTAAATAATCTACGAAATGAATTCTGGCCAATAAGTGGTAGGAATTTAGCTAGGAGTACGGTCAATAGATGTAAAACATGCTGGATCATGAAGGCAAAAAGCATAAACCCTATAATGGGAAACTTGCCTGAAACTAGAGTCACTCCAAGTTTGCCTTTTAAGGTGTGTGGGGTTGACTTTGCAGGGCCATTTTTAATTACAGATCGTAAAGGAAGGGGCTGTAAAATAACCAAGGCTTACTTAGCTCTTTTCGTTTGTTTCTCGACAAGGGCTTTGCACTTGGAACTTGTCAGTAGCCTCTCTTCCGACGCTTTCATTCAATGCCTTCGTCGGTTTATTTCTCGTCGTGGTTATACATGCGAGATTCACTGCGATAATGGTACGAATTTTGTAGGAGCAAACAATGAGCTTGCTTCCTTTTTAAAAGCCAGTAATAGTCCTGTAGGTTCTTGGTCGGCTAATGAGGGTATAAAGTTCATGTTCTCGCCGGCTTATTCTCCACATTTCGGAGGGATATGGGAAGCTGGAGTGAAGTCAGCCAAGTTTCACCTTACAAGGGTGCTAGGAAACACCCACATGACCTTCGAAGAGTTGGCGACTTTATTCACGCAAATCGAAGCAATATTAAACTCCAGACCACTGACTTATCTATCTACCGATCCCAACGACCTGGAAGCATTGACACCAGGACACTTTTTGATTGGTCAATCATTGATGTCTTTACCGTCTCCGAACCTTCTAAATGTGAATCCAAATCGCTTATGCAGATACGAACACATTGAACAAATGCGACAGCAATTTTGGGAACGATGGCACAAAGAATTTCTTGCCGAATTACAAGAACGAAGCAAGTGGAAGGTCGATACACAACGACTGCAGATTAACGATGTTGTAGTTGTTAAGGAACCAAACATTCCTCCAATGAAATGGCGATTGGGACGCGTTATCAAGCTGTACCCTGGGCAAGATGATATACCCAGAGTAGTGGATATAAATACAGCACGTGGCACCATACGAAGAGCAGTTCATCGAGTGTGTGCCTTGCCAAAGCCTCAAGGAGTGTTTGTTACGCTCGAGGATTCACCTCCTCGAGGAGGGGGAGTATGTTAGCGCCTCGTTGGGTGCAACCTCTGCGTTGTCGAAGATGTGTTTGAAATAATATATCTAGTTTTAAATTTGACAATTGAATTTGTTTTCCGATATTTGATTGACTTATTTATGTGTCTAATTTTTTCATTAGAAAATTATAATAATATAAACTGTTGGAAATTTATTCTATTTTATTAAATAATCATGCTATAACAGCAGGTATATAAGGTCCTAATTTATTAGTTGCAGATATTTTAACACATGATACTTTACATTAAAATAATTAACTTTAAATATAAATTAAGAAATCTTTTCATGTAAATTTTTTGATTTCATTTTCCTAACAAAAAAAAAATTATAATTTCGCCTAAAAAAAATCATCATGTGCATTATCACATGTCACAATAACACTGTCTGTCATGTCATCTAACGACACAATCCAAAGGAAAATAACATGACATTGACAATCAAGTATTTAATTTATCGACGTGAAGTGGCCCGTTCCAGTTAAGAGGTACGTAAAAGAGGTACTAGAATCTGTTCAATGAGTTTTCATTTAATAATTACATAAACAGGGTGTTTTTACGTACCAAATTTGTTTCTCAGTTTTCTCCAAAAAAACATCGTAAAAGCTATAATGTTTCACGGTTTAATATACTCCAGAGACCGAGTACTATCAGCTGTAAAAATATCTGCATCTAATAAATTAGGACCTTATATAGACTTCATAATTAAAGATTGCATTCGTTGATGCGATGAAAACAAAATGAAATCGAAATTTTTACAATACGTAAAGAATAAAATTGAGATCAGGCAAAATAATTACTGTAGGTCGCCTTTTTTTTTAAGATCTAATAAGCTTATGATTTCTAACATTAATATTTTCTTCGGTTACCATGAGGATTACAAGTGAAATATTTAAAACTATAAAAACAGATAAACTCAGGCAGAGGCGTAGGGATAGAACCGGCGTAGATTATTTATTTTGTCTCTTGTCGTCATTTTAAAAATACTTGTAATGATTAACTAGCTTAATTTGCAAATTTAGTATGTACTTGTACATCCACCCTTAAAATGTATTGTCTGTGGTTTAGTATATTTTTCTTTGTGGGTAGTTTTGTACTTATCTTTCTTATTTTAATGGAGGTCCTATCAAATTTCTTCCATCGTCAGTCATCCGCAGACCACGAACCCTGTAAAGTATTCGCATGTAAAGTAAACGTCGGAATGAAGTTAAAGTTAGTTATTATACGCTAGTTTATCCGTTTTCATAGTTTTATTTAATTTCTAACTTTAAAAAAAAACGAGTAGGTAGCTTTCTTCGCGTAAAATTGCCCATTTGTCAACACATAAAATACTTACACATTGTATCAAATTGGATGAGTACTACGAAGTTATTTAATATGCTATGTGAGTATGGAATATTTTCACATTCCTTCAGTACCTACAAGGCAGAGACGCCGCGGGCGAGGTCTGCTTGCTGAATCTTAATACCTCTTATTGCCCGTCGATATTATGGCTAGCGAAGTAAGAGGGTTTCGTAATTTTAACGTATTACAGACAAAAAATGTTTTTATAAATACATATCAAATATAATCACCAAATTAAAAATTTAAAAAACCGACTTCAACCGATTTCTCAAGGATCCCCGATTTGTTTCCATCATTGGTTTCCTTAAATCCTACTTTCTGAATGCAAATTCTTGTAAATGAATGAAAATTACCAAAAGCGCCATACATGTACCTATAACATTTGAAGAGATCCCTCGATTTCTCCAGGATCCCATCATCAGACCCCAACTTGGTGCCAATGGGACCATCTCGGGGTAATACACGTTCGATCACAAAAAGAAATTTTAGAATCGGTTCACTATTCTCGGAGATATCAGGTAACATACATACAACAAAAAAAAAAAAAAAATTCAGTCGAATTGAGAACCTCCTCCTTTTTTTGAAGTCGGTTAATAACAAATACCTACATGTAAGTATATAAATTTAAATATTACTAGTAGATGTCATATAGGCACCTACCCAAGAAAAAATACCGAAGTTTAAGAACGTTGGAGATAGGAATACAAAAAACACACTTGCATATTAAGGGCGGTAAATGAGAAATTGTGAACGAGTGTGAAAGTACCTAAAGTTTACTTCTCACGAGTTCATAATTCTTGTACCTACCGCCCGTGGCACACACAATGTTTTTCATCACACCTGTGAGGCAAAAAAGTAAATAAAACGATATGTTTTCACAAAACTACTCTAAAATGGTCTAAATCATTTTTCAAAACCAGGGATGACTTAAATTTATCATTTTTATAACAGAAATCGCCGCGCGGCGCAGGTGCCGCGCTAGTGCGACGTAATGTTGTATGCAAATCCTTGATTGCCCTAGGGCGTAATGACGCATCTAAGGCGCGCATCGCCGCAGCTCATTGGCGCACTTAGCGAACAGGTGTGATGAAAAACTTTTTTTTAATGCGTACCTAATGGGCGTAAGGACTCAGAATACACCCTGTTCTGAGTCCCAAAAGCTCACAGGCAACCGGAATGCCCTTACTTTTGGTCCCTTTGTATAAGAGCGTACCCTATTTTTGACGCAGCCTCTATCCATTTTCTGGACTACAGAACCCAAATCTTGCCCTGAAGCTATATTACAACGCCGCGCCGGTCAAAAGCAAATAATAAATTCAAACGACAGTTTATTGGGGGCATAGGGCGCGATAAAGCATATTTGGGTTATTGCTTTGTTTGAAAAGGAAAAACCCTAAACGCCATAGGGTCTAAAAAAGGAATTAAGGAGTCGGGTAAAACTAAAGAAATGTGTAAATACTTCAAGTTCTCGAGTTACTATTTCACACGTCAGGTTTTGAAATTAAACCTGTTCAGGATAGAGAATGCCGTGTGGTGACGGCAGTAAGAATACATTTGTCACCACCCCAACTCCTCCTGCGGGTGTCGCAAGAGTCGACTAAGGGATTGAAGTGTCACTCACTGACCATTCTACAAGATTGAGGACGGGCAGCAGCGTCATCATAGTGGACACATTACTGCGATCGCCAACCCGCTTGCCCAGCGTGGCGATTATGGGCATTTACCTCTTAATGCGTCTATACGCATAGTTAATAGGAAGGCCTACGTCCAGCAGTGGACTATCATAGGCTGATGATGATGAGGATAGAGAATTGCCTCCTTGCTGAGACGAGTAAGAGGGAGCGAGAACGGCATCCTGAGTCCGCAGGATCGGCCAAACTCAAATTCGGACCGAGGCTGCAACTGGGCGGGCAAAATTAAAAATAAGCATTCTTTACGTAGATTACTTATAAGTATAGGTATTACTAACAATAAATCTTAAGTTTTTCTAGTAATAAGTTATACAGTGTGTTACCATGACTAGGGCTTATACGAAAATGGATAAGAATACGTATTACTAGCAATCGTTTTCAAGTATTAACATTTGATAAATAATTAAATTGGCCGTACAATTAATTTTATTTCCTCCGAACGATCAATGTAACGTGTGTACTGCTTGGTTGTCAAACGTTGTGAGTGGCTCCGATCTGTCATTGTCAAGTGCAAATAAACGATTAATTTTGAAGTACATTGCTTCTCAATTAACTTTTCTTAGAAAGTTAATTACTTTTAGGCACTGGTCTTACTGCGAGCTACTAAGCTATGAACTATGAGCTATAAACACGAACAAAAGATACGCACTACCGTGTAAATAAAAGAGACACGGCGATACTCGCCCGGAGATGATAGCTGATAGCTGGGCGAGTGTCGCCGTGTCTCTTTTATTTACACGGGAGTGCGTATCTTTTGTTCGTGTTTATAGCCCATAGTTCATAGCTTAGTAGCTCGCGGTGAGACCAGTGCCTTAAATATTGCATTTGAAATCGAACAATGTTCACGGTTTCGCTAAAAATCTGCATCTCATTCCTCGGTTTCGATAAGTAGGTAGTAGTAATATTCTACTTACTAATATATATGTATATAAAGGGGTTTGGGTATTTTTGTATGGACTAGTGGCGTCTTTTTTTTTTTCAGCGGCCATTGTTTATGTGACTAATATTTTGTAGTGCTACCTTAGACTAGCTTATTTACAAAATAAGTTTTGGCGTAAGTAATATCGGAGCCAAGATATGGCCCTTCAAACAATGTTATTGGACCAGTGAATATACCTAACTAAGACAGGTTTAGGAGACAGCTTAGATGACTACAGGCTTATTTAACTCGATAATACTACTAACAAAGATACAAGGATATTGCCCTTAAAGTATAATAGTTAATTTAACCGACTTAAAAAAAGAAGATCTTAGGTAGGTATATGAAAATGCAGCTGTATATTTTCTTATGCGATTTCTATGCTCTCTGTTTAGTGAACATTAAAACTATTGCAAAATGGTTTCAATAGACGGTTCACCCTCTGATACTTAATGTCCTATGTCCCCTAGATGGGGCAGAGGGCGTCCACAGTGCGTCGCCATCCCGAACGGTCTTGAGCTTCGCGCTTTACTTCGCTCCAGGTCATCCCTATCGCCTTCGTTTCTGCAGTGATCGTCCGCCGCCAGGTCTGCTTGGGGCGGCCACGTTTTCGCTTTCCTTGGGGATTCCAGTCTAGGGCTTGCCTCGGTATATGGTCGGGGTCCCTTCGGAGCGTATGGCCAATCCAGTTCCATTTGCGGCGTTTGATCTGCTGGTCGATCGGAGTCTCACCACAGCGTTCCCATAGATCTGTGTTGGAGATTTTCTCGGGCCAGAACACGCCGAGAATGCGGCGAAGACAGCGGTTGATAAAGACCTGTAGCCGGTGCGAGATGTCTTTAGTGACCTTCCACGTCTCACATCCGTACAGCAACACGGATTTCACGTTGGACCGGAATATCTTGAGCTTAACTCGGCTGCTCAAAGTCAAATTCAAGTATGTCCATTTTTGCAAATTTTACAGGAGAGCAAAAAAAACGTAATTTGTCATTTTCATCGACAAATAAAGTCAAAATTAATTAAAATTTATTGTCATGGCGTTTAACACTATAATGTGAATTTTTTGATGATTTTTATTTTTATTTTTATTGCTCAGTTTAATCACAAATAATAAGAAATGTTTTCAGCTTTGTCGCACACCCACTTTTTGGGAACAACCGTCAACGTAAAAACAAGCAAGTCTGACATGCTTGATTTTAGGTTTGTTGCATTGTACTAAAATGTAGGGGAAAATGAGGCAGTTACGTCTTTTTGCTTTTGTTATAAAACGTACTTTGTCGAATTCTCTAAAACAACTAGATCGAATATGTTCAAAATCATGTTGTGAGTAGATTGCATCATGTCCCATATTTATGATATTTTGTCATATTTTTTAGACCTGCCGATAAAAAATTAAGGGGTGTAGACAATTTTTTTTAGACTTTCTGGACTATTATTTCTGAAAGTATTCCATTAATCAAATTATTGGTAAAGAAACCATAAACTTATTTTAAAAAACCTATCATATGATGTATTACAAATTAACATTTGGATAAAAAAAAAATTTGACATTTAGATACATGTATGGGATGCCCCCCCTTAAAAAATGTTATTTTTCAATTTATATTCAAAACTCAGTAGCAACACACAATATATACCTTGAGCTGAAATTTCATAAACGTACGCTAAACAGTTACAACAGAAATCGCTGTTACATACAGACGGACACACAGGCAGGACGCAAATGACTTCCGCTTTTACTTAAAAATCTTAAAATATACGTATAAACGTCTGGTTAGTTTAAAAGCCAAACGCTGAAATCAAGCATCTCCAGAGACAATTTGAATTTCAAGTACTTATCTCATTTAGAGATACTGCTTTCCAGCTTGGATCTGGACCAAATGCTTGGTTTTAGCGTAGATGTTGAGGGAAATACGACAAAGCTGAAAACATTTCTTGTCTATAACTTCAAAAATAAGGGGTTTAGAAGAAAATTTTTGATGCAGAAAAATGCGTTTTCGGTTCCTTTTTCAAAATATGCAAAAAAACAAAAACTGAAAAAAATGGACATACTTGACTTCAACTTTGGGCAGCCGAACTCTCCGAGTCAGTTTCCGCGATTGCCATACAGGACGAAGCTGTGCGAAGGTTGCTCTCCCTTTGGCAATCCTTGAAGCGATGTCCTCTTCGGTCCCTCCAGTTTCCGACACTACACTACCGAGGTACGTAAATTTGTGGACTGTCTCCACGCCCTCTGTGCCAATGAGCAACGGTACCGAGCTGGTTGCTCCGCACCTCATGTCTTGGGTCTTCCTGGTGTTGATCTTAAGTCCCGTCTCCAAGGCCTCTCGCCGTAGGTCGTCCATTTTGGCTTGCATGTCGGCACGTGTGTGGCTCAATAGGCATAGGTCAACCTCTGATAACACCATAAGAAAACACAGGTGTGATGCACACATGCAAAATGTTTTGACATATTTCCAAGTAGGAAATGTACCTAATTAGATTAGTTTTTAGATTGGAATTGTTACTAATGCTTTCTTATGTATACAACACAACATATGTGACATTATTTGGGATAAGGGGCCTTATTGTCGATGGCTCTTACGTCCGGTGACGTCGTATTTGTATACAAACATGGCTCATAACGCCGTAAGCGCCAATGACAATAACGTCCCTTTTCCCAGATAACGTCATTTGTAATTTTTAGTATTACGTTGAATTACTTTTTTACACATTTTCTGGCTCGTCGTAAACGTCATTCTCAATATTATCTTGGCGAATCAGTCTCTCTAAAAACTGTGCCGGGGGATCAAGGTGTTCTTGATACCTACCCCATCCCAAGAACCATATAATTGACATTACATGTGAGCAACAGCCTAAGGTCCTCTTCCCAACAACATATGAACAATAATGTCCTAATATTGCCTCTGGGCCTTGTAATCCACCATCTACAGCAACATAAACAAAATACTATCTCTAAATAATCATTGACCGAAAAAGAACCTTATGTCCAAGGTTACCTTATGAGTTAAGGTTAGGTTTTACGTGGCATACACAATAGTAGTTTTAACTCATTCCGATGCATATCAAAAATAAATATGAGTCTTTACTATAAAACTTTAAAGTATGATATCTCGGCTCCGATATAATTTGGCTATATGCACTCCATAATAAAATAAGTTTATTTTAAATTGCTCTTTTCAAATTTACCACTTTCATGAGTGGCCGCCAAAATTTAAAAACGACGCCAACTTTACCCAAACCCCTTTATTTTTTTAGGTAGGTAAAAGGCTATTTACTACATTTGCGTATCCACGCATTTAGGAGGTAAATGCCCACAATTGCCACGCTAGACAAGCGGGTTGGTGATGGCATAAGTGTGTCCACTATGATAATACTGCTGCCCATCATCAATGTTCTATAAAGGAATATTCATTGACACTTCAATCCCTTTGGCGACACCCACGAGAAGATTTGGGGTGGTGACAAATGTATTCTTACTGCCATCAGGCAGTAAGAATACATTTGTCACCACGGTGATCCGCGCGGCGTACCTATAGGTGCATTCAGACCAAAACGAGCATTCGTTATTCTATCCTCCACTCTACGAAATCACGTTTTCAGTTAGAATAGCGAATGCTAGTTTGGCCTGAATACAGCTTTATACTAATAACTAGCTATACAATATCGCCGGTATAATCGGATCAATAAAGCTTGGCTGTAAGATAAGCAATAAGAGAGGAATGTGTACAGTTCGCCGCGGGCGGTGTCGACAAATATTTGATTATGGCGTACTGTACTCAACAAACAGTGGCTGTGCCTACGAAACGCTAACCTCCCTTATCCATACACAATAGACTACTAACCATCACTTTCAAAAAATCTTCAAATCATCACCTTGGCCGTGTGGTGACAGCAGTAAGAATACATTTGTCACCACTCCAAACTCCTCCTGCGGATGTTGTAAAAGTCGACTAAGGGATTGAATTGTCACTGACCATTATTTGATAAAAGATTGATGATGGGCAGCAGCGTCATCATAGTGGAGTGGACGCATTACTGCGATCGCCAATCCGCTTGCCCAGCGTGGCGATTATAGGCATTTACCTCCTAATCCGTCTATACGCATAGTTAATAGGAGAGGCCGACGTCCGGCAGTGGACTATCATAGGCTGATGATGTAACCTTCACCTAAGCGTGACTTTGTCCATATCGGTCTATCAATTTTGTTTTTTTTTTTATCGAATGGGTATAACCCCTTGATAGTCGCGTTGACACACTGTCGGGGAAATTGATTTTAATTTTTTTTTGGTGATTCATGGCTTATGTAAGTTTATATTCAGTGTAATTTTGTAAGCTTTTTTAAATGAAATATAGAATAAACCTGCGATATCAATATTGATTTATAAAAGGCAAAAATCGTTAAAAGCAATATAACGGCCACATCAGAATTAAGGAGCTGTATCAGTACAAAACATGACTGCATTTACATGAAAATAAAGAATTACATGTACTGAGCATAAATCAATAATAATAATAAATAAATAAATATCTTGGGACATCTTACACAAATCAACCTAGTAGTAGTAGTAGTAAAACACTTTATTGTACAGAAAAAAACAAATCATAACATGAAAAATAATCACTTTTAAAATAAGTACAAAGGCGAACTTATCCCTTTAAGGGATCTCTTCCAGTTAACCCTTGAGCAGTTGAGGAGAACTAGACATAGAAGGCAGACAAACTGTACAAAGTGAAGAGAAAAAAAAAAATAGTAATAAAAAAGCTAATCTAATCAAGATATGTATACACATACACATATAATATAAATATCCAAATATATACTCATAAACCTACATAATATATACACATGAACAATATACATACATAATACATACATACATACATACTACATACCGCACATGAAATAGTCAACACTCGTCTGCAAGCCACAACTTCTTCAGATTAGCTTTCAGCGACGCGACCGACTGACACTGTCGAAGAGAAAGAGGCAAAGAATTCCATAACTTGACAGCGTAAACGGAGAAGGACTTATTATAGGATCGGTGCTTGTGGGAAGGAATAGAGAGGGACAAATTCACACTAGAACGGAGACGATGACCACTACCGTCTGCCAAATACTTAAATCTATCTGAAAGGTAAGGAGGAGAACACGGACTAAACAAAACATTAAAAAGAAAGGAGAGTATATGTAAGTCGCGTCTTCGGCGGATAGGAAGCCACTTAAGACGAGAACGAAACGATGAAACGTGGTCAAACTTACGTAAGCCAAAAACGTAACGTATACAGACGTTTTGCAATCGTTCAAGTTTGTCAAGCAGTTCCTCAGTAAGGTCCAGAAATGCAACATCCGCATAGTCAAGAATTGGAATTAAAAGGGTTTGAACAAGGACAACTTTAGTAAGAAATGGAAGGAAACTTTGGAGGCGTCGTAGCGAGTACATGGAAGAGAAGAGTCTTCTACAAATTTCTGAGACATGAGGTGCCCAAGAAAGAGTCTGATCCATGACAATGCCTAAATTCTTGACAGTCGGTGAGAGAGGAATGTGAGTTCCGTCAAAGTAAATTTCAGGCATTGTCACATCAGACAACCTGGAGATAAAATAAGGACTACCAATCACTATTGCTTGCGTCTTCTTAGCATTTAACATCAAACCATACGAGCCAGCCCATTCGCGTATAAAATCCAAATCACGGTTTATTTGGCCTACCAGAGTCCCTAATTCATCTATACCTGCCGCAGCATAGATTTGCAAGTCGTCAGCATAAAGGTGGTAAGACGAAACTAATGATTTTGTGATCCCATCAATAAAAAAGGAGAAAAGCAAAGGAGATAACACCCCGCCCTGAGGCACTCCCGCGGTCAGATCACTCCAGGACGAATAGCGGTCATCAACTTTAATTCGTTGACGCCTTCCCAATAAATAATCTCGAAACCACGCAAGAACCGAGGAGGATAGGTTATAATTATGTAATATTGCAAGAAGTATTTCAAAATCTACGGTGTTGAATGCACTACTGAAATCCAACAAAACCAAAATTGTAAGCTCTTTATTTTCGATATTAAGCCGAATATCGTCAGTGACTTTAACCAGGGCCGAAACAGTACTATGCCCGGGGCGGAAACCAGATTGACAGGGATTAAATAGTTTATATTGATTTAGGAAAGAAGACAGGTGTTTGTGAACAAAGTGTTCGATAACTTTAGAGAGAATTGGAAGAATTGAAATGGGACGATAATGGGAAACGGACGTAGGATTAGAAATTTTAGGTAAAGGAATAACATTAGCAAGTTTCCAAGATGATGGGAAACTACTTGAAGAGAAAGAAAAGTTAATAATCTGGGCTAGAATGGGAGAAATGACTTCCGCCACGAGCATAATCATATCCAAGCCAAGGCTATCCTCACCAACTGCTTTCGTCTTAATAGATTTAAGGATAGAAAGGATCTCCTGAGGTGATATTTGCCTAAAATGAAACAACGGAATATTCGGAAGTTGGGAGTCAGACAGGAGAGATAAAGTGTGTTGTTTCACCAAAGGGTCAAGGTGAACCGGTGAGGTGCTAAAATGCAAATTCATTGCATCCAGATCAGGGACACCTGTGGAACATAACTGAGATTTCCCCACTCCGAGCGATTTCAGGAACTTCCATAGCTTAGCAGGTGGACAGTTCTCCACGGATTGATGATTATACTGACGCCTTGCAAGTCTACATGCTTTGTTGCAGCGATTCCGCAAAGATACATAGGCGTGCAGGTTGGTATCTGAGGTATCCCTGCGAAGCCTGACGCGAGCACGATTGCGTTTAGCCATAAGTGACTTTATGTCACCAGTCAGCCATGGAGCCGGATAATGTTTGACCCGTGTTGGCTTTAACGGAGCGTGCCTATCAAAAGACGCAAGCAAAACGGCATTGAAAGCTCCTACCTTACCCTCTACCTCATTGCAACCGTCAACGATCGACCAGTCAGCATTGCGCAGATCCTCAAGGAGGGCCTGCTGATCAACATCATGGAGGTTGCGCCGCAATACAATCCTATGGCGTTTTTTAGGGGGGCGGATTTTTAATGATGCATAAATCAGGTCATGATTCGAGAAAGCGGCGGCATTCAGTTGACCATATCTAGCAACAATATTCACAGAAGTTAAAATTAAATCTAATAGGGAGGGCGGACCATTATGCGGAAAGTGAGTAGGACCGAGGGGTAAAACTTCGAGATTGACGGAGGAGACTAAATAATTTAGTTTTTGCGAACGATAATCATCTTTTAATAGACAGGTATTGAAGTCCCCCATAATTATACGATGATCGAAGCGCGGTGACAGATCAACTAATGTATGTTCGAGGATATCAAAATAATTAACGCTAGAAGAAGGACTGTAGAAGACTCCCAGAAGAAGATTGCTATGATGCAGTGTGACACTGAGGAAAAGGAATTCCGGGCAGTTTAGAGAGGCTGCGGGAGACTGAGCAACTACTTGACACATGAAATCGCTTTTTATATAAATGGCAACACCACCACCCCTTACCACACTGCCGCCATCTCTAATGCCAGTTCGGTCATTTCGAAATAAACGGTACCCATGCAGTGGATAAAGAGTGGACGGAAGCGATGGCTTAAGCCAGGACTCAGAAACGAGAATCGCGTGTACGTTATTGTTATTGGCCTCAAAAGTGGCTAGTAAATCAGGGAAATGTGCCGGGATGCTCTGAGCGTTAATGTGTACAACGTTAAACTGCTTACCCGCAGAACTAAAAGTATTAAATAACCGATCGCTCAAGTCGGGCATATCCGACGCATCGCTAAAAGAATCGGAAAGGCTAGAAGAGGACAGAGAGAAGAATTCGCTATCTAAACTAGTGTTAAAGACATCAGACATTTGCGGTAAGTAATAAAATTAAAATAAATAAATATATTATTATAAAACGAATTATATTTGTATATAAATATAAGACAATTGTAATATATTGCGCAATATTATAAATTTAGAAACTACGTATTAAAACAGCCTCCTCAATTACTCGCCAGCAGCTGGCACTAAAAGCATTTAAGTAATAAATTTAATAACAACAACATTTAGAAAAACAGAATTTCAACCATTAAAATAATAAAAATCCATTTAAGGTAAAATCTACAAATCTCTAACATTTCAGGGCATGCCAACATAACACATAAAAGAAAGCCCTCACGAACAAACAATATGCATAAGTGGAACGCAGCCTGTCAGTTTCGTCAAGCGCACCGACCGACAAGGATGACAGTGACGTTTCGCACATAAAAGTGAAGTTGGTAGCGTTTACAAATTCATATTACACCGCACGATATAAAATTAAGTTTTCTTAGGCAAAACTACCTTAAATATAATACAAAATTAACAAAATCATAGACTATGCCTTCAAGATGGCAGGCACGTACCCAAAGGATTATTAAAAAGAAGTGCAATTCAACAATTAAAGTTAATAAAGTGACAAAGCAATTCTTCACTTTCTGGCACCACGATTTGGGAGAACCCTGCGTCCTGCCCCAGAGGCCGAGGCATCCGCGGCAACGGGCAGCACAGGAGCTCCGCTGGTCCCGGTAGCCATTCTTACTTCAGAAGGATTTGGGGCAACACTCGAGGATCCAGAAGGCTTTGGCAGTGCTCGAAGCTCATCCAACGACGTAATCTTATGCCGCGAACCATCTGGACACATAACCACAACCCGTCCATCATTGGTCCAGCTACCCTTAATCCCATAGATACGCCTGGCCTCCACAAATACATTATGCCGATTACTAGTCAGGAACTCTGATACTGTGAGACCTGACCCTTTTAACAGCTTTTTGGCAGACCAAACTGCATCACGGGCTCGACAGGAGGAAAACTTGATAAGTATAGCCCTGGGCCTAGGTGCTGTTCTATTTTTCCCGAGACGGTGACATCTAATAAGTGAGCTCTGTGTGAAATCAGCCAACTGCAACTTGTCACGACAGAAACCCAGCACATTTGTATAGATATCCTCACCCTCATTCTCCGGAGACCCATGTAGCAACAATATGTCAGCTCGCGACCGGCACTCCATGTCCTCCAGTGTCCGCAGTACAATGCTCATCTGACTCTGCAAGCCCTCCACCAACCTCCAAATCAAATTTTTAAAATCCTTGAAGCTGTCTTGAATGGTTGATGAAGCTGCCTCCTGGGACGGAATAGTACTCTCAAAGGAAGCCATCCGAGATGTGAAGAGCTCCTTGATGTCATTAATTTCCCTCTGAAGTTGAGCTAATAGATCCATGACAGAACTAATGTTGTGACAGATGGTGACTTGCAATATCAATGTGTTGTAGAATTTATAGTGAAACAAAAAATATTGTAGAGAAAACAGCTGTAGGCGGCACTGAGGTGAATATTAACACATTTATTAACTTTTTGTTAATTAAGTAAGCAATAAACTAATTAAAAATATATAAATTCTGCTAGTGATATTTAAATATGTGTTACTTATTTGCCTACCCTCCATTTGCGACTTTAGGGCTCAAGTTCTGCCCACCGTCTTATGCCCATTACGTCGGCCACCAACACTACTTACTCCGGCGTTCCCGAGCCATTCCACCAGCTCCAACTCCGCTGCCTCACTACCCGAGGACCACGACAGCATCCGAGACTCAGGGGAGTGCCGATCTACAGCGCCAGGGAAAAACTAACCAGACGGGCTTAACCCACGACCTCAGTTTTTTATTAATAAACCTTTTTTTGATTTGTTGACGCTCAGTTTTTTTATTTTTTAACCACATCCTGGAGCGGACCGTCACAGTGTGACGGTCAGTCCCCAGGATGTGGTTACAAATAAAAAAACTGAGCGTCAACAAAAAAATAAGTTTATTAATAAAAATTAAAACTGAGGTCGTGGGTTAAGCCCGTCTGGTTAACTTTTCCTTGGCGCTGTAGATCGGCACTCCCCTGAGTCTCAGATGCTGTCGTGGTCCTCGGGTAGTGAGGCAGCGGAGTTGGAGCTGATGGAATGGCTCAGGAACGCCGGATCGAGTAGTGTTGGTGGCCGACGTAATGGGCATAAGACGGTGGGCAGAACTTGAGCCCTAAAAGTCGCACCCTGTGAATAAACGTCACAGTCAAAATTCATTCTAAACTCCTCCGCTGATAGTGAACCCGCCTGGGAAGTGCGCCTAGGTGCAAGGAGAAGCCGTAAGCAGTTGGTGTGACGGTCAGTCCCCAGGATGTGGTTAGAAATAAAAAACTGAGCGTCAACAAATAAAAAAAAAGGTTTATTAATAAAAACTGAGGACGTGGGTTAAGCCCGTCTGGTTAATCTTTCCTTGGCGCTGTAGATCGGCACTCCCCTGAGTCTCGGACGCTGTCGTGGTCCTCGGGTAGTGGGGCAGCGGAGTTGAGCTGGTGGAATGGCTCGGGAACGCCGGAGCAAGTAGTGTTGGTGGCCGACGAAATGGGCATAAAACGGCGGGCAGCACCTGAGCCCTAAAGGTCGCACCCCTATCGGGGTGCGAGACGAAACGTAATGTACTGTAGGTACGAATGACACCGCACCTACGTTTTATAACTTTTATAATTATTAACTAGCAGCAGAAGGACGAAACCGCAGTTATAACGTAACTACTTGGTTAAATTTGCCGGCGCGTATGAGGACACCAGTGGCTGGTGAACGCAACCGGCAGAGGTCCGAACTCTGTTAAAGAATCTCGAGGAATCCCACAGTAAGCTCAATTAAGGTTTGTGGTGTGGGTACCAGGCGACGATATATATAATAGATAGATACGTATAGATACTTAGATACATACACAGCCACGACCAAGGAACAAACATTTGTGTTAAATAAATACACAAAGAATGCCCTCGCCGGGATTCGAACCCGGAACCGGAATGTATATTAATCAATGCGAATCCAAATCGATTCGGGAACGACAGAGTTTTGATTCAAAAAATAAGTAAGTCAAATGTTATTTAAGGGTGCGCCAAAGTATTTATAAAATTGCAACTTAGATTATTGGAACTCCGAAAATTTTTCTTATAAAATTTTACATCATAATGATCGGTGTTTAGAAGTAATCTTTGTTCATAATTATCATTACTTAGAATTATTTATGTTCATAATGTTGTTTTTCATACATATTTTTAGTACTAACTTTTATGTTTATATAATTTTTCACTATACTTATTTTATGTTATATACCCTAATGTTATATTTATTTTGTTTCTGTACTGGTATTATGTATGAATTATTTTTGTTTAATTAAATATAAATCGTACTATGACTGTAAACACTAGCTACCTGCACAAATCAGGTTGTGGCAGAGTACTGTCTTTACTAAACGGGTTCCCTCTATCTGGCATAACTTTTTTTGTCCGAAACGCTTAGGAAATAACAGACTTGGCACAATCTATTTTGGCATCATTTTAATGAGGCAGAAACATCACTTGGCATAAATAAAAATATTTCGAACATTATTTTGTGCGAAACTATCTTGCTTGGCATATCATTATTTACGCCGAATGTTATAAGACAGAAATTAGATTTGCATATTTTTTTTGGGCATATAGCCACATGTTCGATACTTGCATTTTTCGTCAAGCAGAATTTGTTGTGAGGGTGAAAATTTCTGCAGTGAGCGAGCGAAGCGAGCGAACAAAACCTTCCGGGGCAGATCCGACTCGGATAGGTTAGGTCAGAAGACTAAGGCGGGAGCTTTGCTCCCGCCTTAGTCTTCGAGGTTATTTTTTTTTTAGCAACCTAGAAAGTACTCAGCTCAGTAACACCGTAAGTTATTACTACTACCTCGATTATATTGAGAGGTTGTATTGTAATTATTCCTTCTCTGTTATGCTAAAACAAACTATGCCGATACTTTTTTTGCACATCCAGATTATGCCACATAATAAATAGGAGCATCGAAATTATGCTCCAATAATATTCGAACAACTCGAAATCTGCCACAACGAAATATGCTAAAGTTGAGTATGCCACAACAGTTTCTGCACAAAGCCCATTATGACTACATAGTTTATGTCATATAGAATTATTCATAAAAGAATTATACCACAACAGGGTGAACCTAAAGGGAAAATGTTTATAAATAAACAATTTATGTCAAATAACTTTATGGGTAGAAATTATTCTACTTGACGACTTTAGGAGGATAAAATTTCGAAATAAAAATCGTTATGAACATTGTAGGTAGAAGTATAATTTTTAGTAAGAAAAAAAGTTTGAGATAAAATTTTCGGAGTAATGATGATTATGAGTAAAAAATGGTATTAGTAAAAAAATTCGAAGAAAAAATTTTATAAGTGCCAATATGGACCCGTTATTTAACTTCAAAATCGTGTAAACTACATATATCATGTCTTATTCTTATTAATGTTACTGCTGGATTTCCATTCACTTATTCGCGACAGACCTACTGATATTTTATTCAGCGAGATGTCGGACTCAATTTGCTGCTAAGAAATTATTGCATAATATCGAAGCGATTTGTTTACACGACTGGTCAGTTGTTTATACGCAAACGAAAGCTGTTTTAATACTAGTAGCAATCATTCCTTTAAAAAAAGGTTTTAAAGGATATCTTCTTACAATTTCTAGGGTAATTCCGCGGTATGGATTTTCATAAACTTTTATCAAGCTTCCGAATATTAATACAAAATATTCATTTAAATTAGATCTGTTTGAAAGCATAGTACCATAAAACCATACAACTATTGTCCACTACCTACTACAACTATGGTCCACAAGTTCAACTCGTAATTAAGCATCAATGGAAATATTTTATTTTGGTTTTATCTACGTTTTATAATCATTAATGAGGAGATTTTGTGTAACAACTGCGTCAATAATATAATAATTACACTAAATCGAAGATATTTGACTTGGCTTTGGACTATAGTTGGAAGCTTTTGGACTATAGTTGGGTAGTTTTACGGTAATAATAATCACTAAATAAAAAAATACTTTTTACTGATTTCTCCATCAGCAGACCTCGACTCGGTGCCAACGGAATGATCTCAGTTTGGTTTGAAGTCCGTTAAAAAAAGAATTATCGAAATCGGTTGGCGTGATATTGAGTTATTCGTCCATTTGTCGTGCCCATGTTTAATGCAGATTTATGTGGTTTTCTCATGGATGCCATTGTCAGAACTGGACCAAGTTAAAATGGGACCAATCGGTAAACATCAACTTTCAAATAAAAAAATAAACATCAAAATTAGTTCAACCAATCGAAAGTTCTGAGTTCTCCTTTTTTTGAACTCGGATGAAAAAAACTTATGATTGGCCAGTACTTCTCTCGAGGTGTCCGAGCCAGGTAACCAAGAAAGTGAGTGTAGCGACGAAATTTATGAAATATTGACATGTGTTTTTTTATATAAAAAATGAGTTTGTGGTGAAATGACAAAACACGTCCCCGTTGTATTCATGTTTTCCAACATATAATGAAACCAGCAATTAATTTTTTTTTTTTTAAGAAATCTCTTCTCAGAAATTAGAAGGTTTGGTCAATTTTCAGTACTTTGTAGGCCATTTTCTCCTAACAGGTTTGGGCAGCTAAAAAAAATACGTGTCCGTTATTTTAGACTACTCTATAACATATATCAAAATGAATAAAATCGGAATCGGACAGTTGGGTACCCTTCCTTGTAAGTATCCTTTCTAGCTAATTTCTTATACTTGTAATCATTTTTTTTTAATAAACGTGACTAAAACTTAGTTTTCAGTAAGTAAATGTTCTTCAGCTTCACCTAATTCTATTTTAAAATTGCTGCATGGAAGACACAGTTCAGTAACCTCGCAGTAACATAATACTGGGCAACGCTAAACTGCTGTAAGTATTGGAGTCCGGCCGTTCGCGTGGCGCATACTGATGTGACAGCGATGTGCGAAGGGTTAAAGGTGAGTGGATGAGCCAGACATATACACAATAAACACATCGTCATCATCATTATCATATTAGCCGACAGACGTCCGCTAGGCCTCTCCCGAAGGTTATCACGATGAACGGTGCTGCTCCATCCACATAGAAATACATTTCCATGTCTATATAACATGTCCTTCTTCCAATTGGCTGCTTCGGCTAGGTAGCATTCACATTCATTCAGTTACTTATAGGTTTTACGTCGTAAAGCATGGAGATATTAATATAAATGTACGTATGTGTAACATCGTCCCTCTTGGCAATGACGGGGTTCAGGGAAATGTGTAGGATAAAGGATGGAAAGTATGCTATAATATTTATTCTGTCCATAGAACTACCTCAAAATGCATATAATAATATGCTTTAGACTGCATTTCGTAGATTTATTAGGGCTTCAATAATTATGCTGGCCAGCGGATATAATGAAACAAGCAATACCTAAGCCTATTTTGATGCCTGCTATTGCCTGTCTGGAATTTCATAGCAGTGGTATATCACACTTGCCAACCATTAAAAACAGTAGAATTTACTGTGCCAGTAGTAAAAGGGAAAAATGTTTACATAACAGTTCTTAAACTTTTAACCATATCCATGTTTAATAACTCCTAAGCGTTAGCTACTTTATCTGTAAAAGCGAGACGCGAAAATAAGATCGCTCTGGTCCAGTCAGGTCCAAAAGGACGTAAGGTCTTCGGACGAACAATGCACTTACGCCTTTTAAAGCGGCACACGTGTACTGGCATGCTGGGCACGAATCAACCTTTTTAACACCAGCCGTTGTTTTAATATGCTCTTTGGTGACGATTGTACGCAGTAAACTGGCTGAAAGTGATAATGATATAAAACAAAGAAGATATTTATAGGTAGGTATATGTTGTAGTCTGAAGACTCAAATAATCGAAAAGTATTATCCACTACATCAGTAATACAGCATACAACCTTACTGTGCAGCAAACCAATTCTGCCGGTGTTGTCGGACCTCTTGGTCCGGATTTGGATCGGCCGCTGGCGGATTTTTTGCGGATCCTGGATCAAATTGGAGCATTTCGGATCTTCATAACTTCACTCCTCATTTTGTACCATACGCTTAAAAATAACCGATTTCCTAGTAGAGGAAAGGCCAAGGGACAAGACAAGAGTCTTGCGGATCTTCTTGCAGCCGATATCGTAGCGAATTAGAATACGGAGCCAGTGGTAACGGGATAAAACATTTTTCCTTCAGTTGTTTTTAGCTCAATCTGCCACCGAGAAAAAGGGCATTTTGGGAAATGTGTTGGAACTTGCTCAGCATCATCTACTGTGCTGAATTTTCATCAATATCGAAAAAGTCGTCTACAAACTTAATACTCTACTACAGTACTTAGTGATTTTTATCTAAGGGGGTCCGATAGACACCTTCTTCAAGAACATTAAATAAAAACATCTAACGTTCCAAACCAAAGGTTCGAGTACTCAAGCTGGGAACTAATCCGAGCTGCAATCTCCAGATTGGATATTTATGAGTCCCGCTGTGCCCGCTTCATAAATAAATCCATGGCCGCATTATTGCTCTTGCCAGTAATAAAGCCGATCAGACGGTAGTGAAGCTTTGACGAATTCCTTTCGATAAACAAGATATTCCATTATTAATTTAATTGTGAGGTAGTTGTTGTTTTACAAAGGGAAAGTTTTTCATTAACTAGCACATGTATTTAAGGATAACACATCCAAGTGTTGTTTGACACATGAAACCCTAGTAAAAACATTTTAAGTAGGTACACTTTTACAGAATGTTGATATAGTACATTACGACACAAGTGCGACAAACAACTCGTGTCGATTTAATACACTCCCTATCGGTCTTGTTTTAAAACATCGCCACTCGTTTCGAATTTTGTTTTCGCACGTATCTCGTACGACGTTTTTTAGTATCTACAGATGGCCCTCCGAAGTTTTGGACCTGACGTAAAATGACCCACTTCTCGCACTAGAGCCTAAAAAGGACACCATCTTTCTGTACTAAAAAATGTATTTTTACAGCAGTCACCACGCGGCGAGAAGACGAGACAGTTCAATGACCTGCATAAAAAGGGAATTCCTACCTGATTACCACATACCATCATCAGCCTACTCAGTCAGCTGCTGGACGTAGGCATCTCCTATTTACTATGCGTTTACGCATTAGGAGATAAATGCTCAAAATTGCCATCGACTTAAAATTAAATATAACGTTTCAGGTAAGGATCGGATAGGTATTAACTAGGTACCGGTATTTTCTCCATGCAAAAGAACGGTTCTTTTTTCGTTCACATTGGTACAATAGAGCATGGTAATAGAGCAATGAAAAAATACGATGTTATTAATTATATAATAGTACATTACGATACAAGTGCGAAAAAAAATGTAGTTCCAAACGCGTGGATATAAATTAAAATACGACCGAAGGGAGTGCTTTAAATCGACTCGTGTTACGAATTTACTTTTTGCACGTGTATCGTACGACGTTTAGTACATACTCGTATGGCACACCGAAGATTTCGACCTGACATAAAATGAACCACTTCTCGCACTAGCGCGTAAAAAAAGCGCCATCTGTACTGAAAAATATTGAGTACATAAAGAGTATTTGAAAATATTTTCCGAAGTATTTCGAATGCCATCGGAAAACTACACGCGATAATTTAAAATAAAACTTTTATAGTGGTAAATAAAACCACACCTCTGAAATCAATTCAATAAATTGAAACTGTTTTCTTGTGAGCATTTCACTTAAATCTCAGCTTTATATAATACTCGTATGTAGTCCGGCTGCACTTTTCAGATAGCCACCCCCCCTAAAATGGGGGGATTACGAAACTGGCTACTTAAAGCTAAGTTATTGAAACCTAATCGGACACCGGCGATAACTTCTGGAAGGTTTTAATAGAATTAAGCACTACGTTTCGATAAATTCCCAATAGTTTTAGGTAAAGCTAATGCCTTAAGATCGTTTGGAGGAGATCGTTTTTAGCGATAATACCCGCTTGTCGTTTAACCTCCAGTAGATTTCATGCTTTCCCTGTAAGTTACTTTTTGTTTTCGTTTATTGAGGAGTGTCTGTGATCATTTGAGCACGATCTTCTGACACAGGTAATCATGTTACTTACTAGAAGGTCATATCAATGTAAAGTATAATTGTAATTGTTTTAACGCAATAGCCGTTTTTTCATTTTTTATGGGATACAAGTGTTGAAATTGGGCTTTCCACTCACTTCATTCGTGTTTTTAAAATAACAGAAACTTTTTCAGAAAAAGCCCATTTTCCACACAAATAATTAATTGTTTCATGGTAATGTATGTAAAGAAGTTTCTAAGTAGGTATTTAATGTATGTAGTTGATATATGTAGCTGAAGGGTCAACGGAAAAAACATGTCCCGTGCTTAAAAAAATCAGGACAAATTCAATTCACACCTTATTCTGTTAAAAGTAAGGTGGTTTTTCCTTGTGTAACTTGAATTGCCGATATGTTCATTCCGTGAACTCTTCAGCTACCAGGTTTGTATGTAAAACTAAATCAAACCACTAAACTAGATGAGTCATAAATAGAAGCTAGTCGTTAAATACCCCCGCGAACAACTCTTTGGCATCATCCGAATAATTTGTACAAGGGAAACAAGAGATAATAACACCGCGTTTATACTCTGTTTGGTTAGGTATTTAACTAAATTTAAACAATCTTAGCCGTGTGGTGACGGCAGTAAGAATACATTTGTCACCACCCCAACTCCTCCTGCGGGTGTAGTAAGAGTCGACTAAGGGATTGAAGTGTCACTTTTAGTAATTTTATAAAAGATTGATGATGGGCAGCAGCGTCATCATACTCATCATAGTGGACACATTACTGCGATCGCCAATCCGCTTGCCCAGCGTGGCGATTATGGGCCTTTACCTCCTAATGCGTCTATACGCATAATTAATAGGAGATGCCTATACGTCCAGCAGTGGACTATCATAGGCTGATTATGAAATAATCTTGCAGTATCTTTTTATTGAAAAATGCATTTATAAATTCAAAATAGGCACTTAAAGAGTCAAAACAATATAAATCACTGTATCTCTTTGTAAGTAGGTATATTATATATATTTGCCAAAACTTATTTTCTACTCGTGGTTTTCAATAAAAAGATACTGCAAGTTTGTTTACATTTAGTTAAATACATAACCAAACAGAGTATAATTATAAATAGTTGTGTGCTATATTCTTGTTGAACTATACTACACACATCTACAACTTTTCACGAGATCTACAATTTTTATACAGGTCGTGTGAGTCGTTAAAGCTAATACAGGGTGTAGGGGAAGACCGGGTAATGGGAGTCAGCGGGCAATGGTGGTCACGCACATATCTCCAAAACTACAACCACTAGAAACTAGGGCTCACGGTACACGTGTAACCATCCAAACCGGATACCCGTGTTCTTAAGCCCGACGGTACTAAGAACCCGAATTACACGAACCCGCCGGGTACCCGTGTCCGTGTCCAATACACGGATAGCGTTTACACGAAACCGCGTGCTACCCCGGGTACCCGGGTACTTAAGACCGAACCGAACGGGTTCGAAATAATTTGAGCAAATGCAAATAAGGTCTATTATTGAATGTAACCTTAACAAGCTTTTGTTCTAGAGACCTGTGCGCAATAAGAGTGCAGGGAGCGCAGGACACTGGCCTTCGAGAGGTGGTCGTAGCCTCAG